>BQNB010016051.1:0-47695 GCA_026074375.1 Tanacetum coccineum
TGGACACGTATGGTGATAAGTGGCTGCTCGAAAATAATGTTAATGATGAGATATTAGACGATTTACTGAAAAGAGAGTTCAAAAAACAGCAGAGGTTAAAAGGTTAGTGTTCGCAAGCACATGCATTTTGTTTCACATATGTATATATAACATTTTTGTTCTGTTTTGACTAATTTTTCTATGTTTGTAGATCAAAAAGGAAAGGGACTTTTTAAAGGTTAGATAAAAAAATAAAATATATTCATGTCATTATAAACCTTATTAACATTCTGGGTTAGTTATCTAGTATTTCCTATCTTTGTAGATGATAAAGCAAATCAAACTGGAACTCACATTCTAGATGATCTACAAAAGGAAAATAATAATGTAGAAGAAGTTCTTAACAACCCAAAAAATAAAAAGCTGAAGGTGGAAAAAGGTAATAGTTCATTTCAGTATATATATTAAACTATTAGGAATGGTAATTTCAGGAAGAGCATTATAGGAATTGTTGTTTTTCTAAAAAAAATTAACTTTATGAACATACTTTATTCATCCAAACACCCCTTTCTAGAAATAAATATGATGAATTGAAACAATGTACCTTAGCAGGTAACCCTTTAGGAGTGACCCAAGAAACCCTTTCTAGTTTAGTAATACCAATATCAAAAAAGAAAAAATAATGGGTTTAAGCAATGTACCTTACCAAACACCCCTATTTGAGTTTTGCTCTAGATTCTATTAAATGTTAAAGGGGGTGTTTAGATGGGTTTAAAAACCCCTTTCATATGAATGTTAAGGGGGTGTTTGGATGGGTTTAAAAACTCCTTTCATATGATATTTACAAATTATATCTTAGTTGCAGAAGTCATAATATTGGACTCAGACACAACCACTAAATCCCTAGAGAGAAGATCATTATCTGATATTCCTCCAAGCACTCACCCTTTTGAGACATTTTCTAATAATGCATTTGATTCAAGGTTGGAGGACACTTGTAATTCTGATGAAACTTGGGAACCTAAAAAACTGTTAAAAATTTACCTCAAAGTCTATTTTGAAAGGTAAACCTGGTACAAGCTCTGTTTATTGTAAAGCAAAAAAATGTTCAAGCTCAAAAAAATGTTCAAGCTCAAAAAAAGGTTCATCCTCAAAATATACAAATACTATAACTTACAAAGTTATAAAGTTTTATGATGATTTAAGTTTAGATGATCAGAGGAGTATTTTTTATGGTAAACCTGGGACAAGCTCTATTTACTCTAAAGGGAAAAAAGCTTCAAGCTTAAAAAGGTTCATCCTCAGAATCCACAAATATTATACCTTCCAAGGTTTTAAAGTTTTATGATGATTCAAGCTCAGATGATCAAAGGAGTGTCTTTTATGGTAAACATGTGACAAGCTTTGTTTATTGTAAAGGGAAAAAAGCTTCAAGCTCAAAAAAAGGTTCAAGCTCAAAAAAGGTTCATGCTCAAAAACTACAAATACTATACCTTCTAATGTTTTAAAGTTTTATGATGATTTAAGTTTAGATGATGATAGGATAGTGTTAACAGGTAAACCTAGGTCAAGGTTAAAAAGTGTTAGAGTTACAAAACATTCCAGCTTTAAAAAAAGAAAATTGAGTTCATGCTATAAGACTGTTGAAGCTGATGTTGGAGTAACTACAGTGTCATTAAATGATGTTTGTTGAAGCTAAAAAACCACCTCCATTGAGGAATTGTATTTTAGGGCTTGTATCTTTAAAAACTTGGTAAAAAATTGTGCAAAATGATTTTGTAATAAAAAAGGCAATGGTGAGGTTGGTGCAACTGAAGAAACTACAAGTAAAGGCAAAAGGAAGATGGTTTAGCAATAGCCTTTGTTGGTGGACTTGTGTTTGTAAAGCTTTTATTCATCTTTTATGTAATGTTAAAACATATGGGTTGTATCACAATAACTATTCTATGTTGTCTATGGGGTCTATCCAATGTTTATGGATATTTAATTTATGGTAGTTATGAAATGTAATTGTTGCACCAGCTGCAACAATAATTCTGCATAATTTGTGTGTACATTATTTTAGCAGTTTACTTGAATTAGTTAAATATTATAGACTAAAACTCAATTACATATTGTTGATCCCTTCTTGACAGATCTTACTTAGCTTGTTAAAGCTTAGTTATATTGGATATATCCAGGACAACTTTAGTAGAAACTAAGATTAAGAATATCACAAACTATGCAGAATCTAGTTTGCAATACTAAGAAGAACGATGAAATAATAAAAACAAGATCTTTACTAAACTTTCAATATATTGAATACTATTTTGAGTTACAAAATAGCTATGAATACTAACTATGATTGCTATGCAAACTATGAATACTAATATAAAGACTGATATCTAGATCTATTCCTTAAGGTTCCTTTTATACACCAAGGAAACCCTAATGGGCTTATAAAACGCGTCAAGTGATCAATGCATATTTATTCCTAATATATCTCATGCATATCACTTTAGCAGTACTAACTATTTATACTAATAGTACTAACTATATAACTAACAATACTAATAAACTGACAGTACTAACATTTTGTACTGGCAGCACTAACTATAATACTAACAGTACTAATGACTTAGACTGTTTTCTCTAATCTTCAGCAGCAACACAAACTTGAACCAACAGCATTAACTTCCAAAACTAACAGTAGTAACTTCAGAAGCCTTTAATTCCCAATAATCCTTCCCTAAACTTGATATTCACCTTGTTAATCATCAAGTTTCTTCATTACCAGCATCTTGATCACTAGGAGGATGTATCCAAACACTCTACTACTTCTGAAGTTGTGATCGTGTAAACTTGAGAAGCTCAAATGCTATTTCACTTTCATGATCAACCTCTAGTCTTCTATTTAACATCCTTGAAATCATTTCCTGTGTAAGAGGATATGTATTTTCTACCATCATGTGAATAGAAATTCTAGTATCCATCAACAATACATGAATTCCACATGAGTCAAATAATCTCCAGCTTATCAAGTTGTAGTCCTGTTGATTCTTCCATATTTCATCTTTTTCACTAAGCTCAAATAAAGTCTTTAGATCTCCCCAAAGCAACAAGTCATATCCTTCTGGGCTTGTTGTCTCATACCTTTCTTTTACTAGCCTGTAAAGATCTACCACATCTTGTTTGTCAAAGTCATCAAGAATTCCACTGAATATTTTGTAATTCTTAGAACTTCCATCTGCTTTGATGATTTGATAATACATCATGTTCTCTGTCAGAATGTGTGTCTTCTAGTTAATTATTGGATATTTGGTAGCCAAAGATTCAAAATCCATAGCAATATCATCCCCTGGAACTATATCCAAACATTCTCTAAGCTCTTTTCTTTCAGCCTCATCTTCTAGTTTCTGCTTCTTGACACTTTTTTCATCATGTTCTGCTCTTGGTCTCTTCTTATTACTTTCTGCTTGCTTTTGACTATCACCATCCTCCTTGCCACTGTCTTTAACCATCTCAGAATCCAAAGGAACAAAATCATTAATCCACTTCTGCTCCTTTTCATATAACTTCTGAATTTCTTTAAAACTCTTGCTCTTCAGTTGAGTGTGAGTGTAATTTCCCATGTGCTTCAGATAAGTTACCATTTTGTTCCTGAGTTAAGCTTTGGTTGGTGGCTTGTTTCTAATTTGTTCAGCTCTCTGTGAAGTAAAGAATTTCTTCCTTTCAGCAATCAAATCTACCAACATTCTAGCTTGCTCATCAACAGTGAATTGTTCTCTTTCTTCTTGTTGAAGTCTTTCAGCTAGTAATTCATCTGCATCCATTCTTGCTTGAACATCTTCCATTTGTTCAATCAATGCAGCATCCTTAGCCTCTTGTTCTGCAGCTTTTTCCTTAGTAATCCTTCGCTCTTTCTCAAACTGTGTATGTTCTTCTTCAAACAACCTTTGAGCTAGTTCTTCATCCATGTAAATATGTGCCTTTCTTGGATTCTTTGGAGTAGGTTCAGGCTCCACCATCTTGCCTTTACCTTTGTCTTGGCTTTGTACTATTGGTACTGGTGTTGCTCTCCTCGGTTGTTCTTCAACATTACAAATCATTACTGAGGTTGTCCTTGGTCTTGCACTCCTAATTGCCGCAAGTGTATCAGCAATAGTTGTCATCTCATCATCAAAAATATCCCCAGCAGTACTAACATGTGAATGATCAACAACACTAACATTAATACAAGCAGTATTAAGTGTATCCCCGGCAGTAGTATTTTGTTCAACAGTACTACCACCTATAACATTCTCCATTGCATCATCAAGCACATCAAAGTCACTATGATTAAACATTGGCTTTGTCTTGTCACTTTTCCTCTCCTGTTTAGATACATTCTCCTTATCCAAACCTTTTCTCATGGAGGTACCAATATTAAAGAGCGTCATCCCTGGAGTTCTTTCCCTTAGTGCCTTTTCCAATCTTTTAACTCTCTTTTTCAGCTTTTGGATCACCAAGTCTTGAGCAGTCTTTGAGTTTTCCAAGGCAAGAACTCTGTTTGACAATTGGGTACAAAGATTTATCAATTCATTAAAGTTAGGTCTACCCTCATCACTTCCTGGTGTGTGACCTCCTGGGAGAGGTGAATCATGGGGTGTTGGTGGTACAAAATCTTTCAAATCAACTTGATGTTCCATATTATCCTCTCCACTTCCAGATGTGTTACCTTCTGAGAGAGGTGGGTCATGTGACTTTTTAGATGCAGTCTCAAACCTAGTCTGAGTATCTACACCCCCTAATGTGGTATCTTGGTGCATGGGTCCACTACCTGAATCAAGTCCCTAAGGAGATGGTTCATTAAGTGTTGTCGTGGGTCGGGTCTTATGGGTGTTACCCCTTTCCTGCTCTGCCTCTAAGCTAGAAGCAGTAGTGGCAGCCCTAACCACTCTGTCATCCTCTCCTGTATAGACAGCCTCATCACTAACCTTCTTAGGGGGACCACTAGACTGAGGAATCTCAGTATCCCAAACTCTTTTGGCTCGCCTAGGTTTGTGAGTCTTTTGGTGTCGTGTTGCAACAGTAGTAACTTGAGAGGGTGGACCAGTTGAAGATGGTGGTTGGGGTTCAGAGGGTTGTCTTAAACCTTCACCCTCAACTACTTGAGGTACCAACATAGATGCAAATAATGGAGTTATTCTCCCTGAAAAATCTTTATTTTGTCTTTTCATATTAGTGAAAACCTTTTTAGTATGTATAGGTGTAATATAAATATCATTAAAAGGTTCTGCAAGAGCAATCTGATTATTAAAAAACAGTTGTAAAAACCTTGGATACATTAAAAATTTCTTAGAAGTAGAATCCAAGTTCCTTAACATACCATCAAAAATTAATTTAGAAAAGTTAAATTTTTGTCCCTTAGCTAAACAAATAACTGCTGAAGCTAAATTGGTTGAAAATTCATTCCAAGCAGTTGTTTTTGAACTCAAGCAATGTAGAATGGTATGTATAAGGTACTTCCATTAAGGAGAGAAGAGATCTTTTGAAAAGTCATGTTTGTTCCGAATTAACCCTCATACCATCAATGCAAGGTTTTCAAAAATAGCAGTATTTGTTAGACAAGTAATACCATCCTCATCATTAAAGTAAAGATCACTCCTCACTGATGATTCTGATATTACTATTGTCTTGCCATCAACTGTGGCATGAATTTGCTTCACATCATTGACTGTTTAAGAATTTGCAGTATTCTAAAATTGTTCAATATAGGAAGCATAGATAGTAGGACTTACAGTTAGGGCATAATGAATAGAGCTAGTAGTAAGAAAGTCCACTATCTAATGAAACTCAATATTCTCCTCTGTTCTTTCCAAACAAGCAACCATATTGTATTGATCAACAAACTTCAAATCCGCCATAGATGATTAATTGAGGATTAATTGTTGGAGTCGGTGATAAATTGACTTTTGGGTTTGAAATCGAAAGAGTATTAATGAATATTGGGTGATCGTATATGCTTAAATAGGTAAAAAGGAAACCTATAAGCGAAGTTATCCTTTTATAGACCTAAAATTCCCTCAACAGTTGTAACTCTAATGAACTTCAACGGTAACCCAGCAGTACTAACTTTGGCTCAGCAACACTAACTTTTGCCTAGTAGTACTAACTTTTGCCTAGCAGTACTAACTTTTGCCTAGCAGCATTAACTTTACAACTATAAGTTTTAACTCTAAATTCATCATTAATATCAATTTCAAACCTCATCAATCATAACTCTAACAAATACATCTTCAGAGATTAAGTAATCCAATGCTAGCAACCAAAAAGTTAAATCTGCTAATATCAAAAGCCTTTATGAGAAGATCTGCAACATTTTGGTCTGTGTGAATCTTGATCACCTGAAAAAACTTCTTCTCATAAGAATCTCTGATGAAATGGTGCCTTATCTCTATGTGTTTGGATTTAGAGTGAAACACTGGATTCTTCATAATACAGATGGTGCTTTCATTATCAAAGTAAATCTTAGTGTTCATGAAATTAAACCCAAAATCGCATTTGATTTTGGTATCCATAACAGCTGTTCCATTACAGATTAGTGAAGCAGCAACCATACTCTACTTCCAGTGGTAGATTTGTCAACTATAGTCTGCTTTTACATTCAATTAAATCAACCTTTTGCCAAGAAATTGACAACCTCCTGTTGTGGATTTCCTGTCAAGGCTAACTCCAGCATAATCACTAATAAGAAATGCTTCCAAGTCAAATGGTGAATACCCTTAGGATACCAAAGCCTAATTTAGGGTTGACCTTTCAGGTATCTAAAGAACTCTCACCACATGAAATGTTAGGCTTTAATAGTAACTTAGAACCTTTGCACAACACAAATAGCAAACATTATGTCGGAGCCATAGAAGCTTCAAATACATCAATGATCCAATCATTGATCTTCAAGTGAACATCCACATCCTCAGCTTCTTCATCCTTAAGTAATGCCTTGTTAGTCTCTATTAGAATGCTTGCTGTCTTCATTATGACAAAATCAAACTTCTTCAATATATCAGCCACATACTTGTCTTGGCTGATGAAGATTCCATCCTCCTTCTGTTGTACTTGCAATCCTAAGAAGAAAGTAAGCTCCCCCATAGAACTCATCTGGAATCTCTTGTGCACCATCTTCTCAAATTCAACACATAAAGACTTCTTTGTTGACCCAAAGATGATATCATCAACATACACCTGTACTAACAGGATATCACCTCTGTCTTCCTTGATGAATAAAGTCTTATTAATGATCCCTCTTCTAAATCCATTTTCTAAGAAGTAGGTAGACAAGGTCTCTGTTGGAGTATGCTCGTGTCATAATAACTAATTATATGGCTAGACACATATGAGCCTATGGGGTCACACACATATACACTGAGTTTCCATTTATATATCTTGTTTATTGTATTTACAGTATATAAATAATCCACGTAACTATCGGGCTTCTAATAACTAAATATTGTACTTAGTTAATTGGACTTGGAAAACAAATGGGGAGGCCCATATGAGCCCACATATGGTACTGGGCCATCTAATGTCATGGAGGGGTATGAGTGGAATTATTCTAGTCAAATTTATTTATGGTTATCCTTATCATGGTCTTCTAATTATATTTATTGATAACTACTTGCCTTATATCTCTCCCCTCTTCTCCCTATATATTCACACGGCACAAAACACTCTTTTTAAGGGTTTTTTATGTTCATGTTTTATATCACTTTGTATCAAGTTTATTCAAAGCGAATTCCAAGGTTACAGGGTTAAGACTAGCATCAACTGGTATACAAAGAAGTGTAGTGTGGATATATCATAGAGGTGATCTTCATTGATCACTTGGTTTCATCAAGGTGTTTCTTGTTAGGGTGAAGGTCACCGTTTGATTCCACCGATCATGCTACAAAGGTATTAATCTTGTTGTTTCATTTCGATTGATCATATGACTCTATGGATCTGTTGATAGATGCATTATCCGCTGCGTTTAATCTTTGTTTATATGATAATCATTTAATTCAACACTATAGAGGTATCAATCATCATATGAATGGTCATATGATCATCTTGTATGCGTAAAAATGGCTAAAAATGTGTGTTTTTAATGGAATCAAATGGACAATTTTAAAATAGCCTCTAAGGCCTATTTTTTAAAATTAATTCGACCCAAATAGGGTCTTATGATCTAGTAATTTTGATCCCATAGCCATTTGTTATGCATACTTTAATTGTTATTGTTATTGGGTACGTGTAAAAGGGCCTAAATCGCGCGTTTTTGAACGATTCTTGAATCGGTTTTAAAACAGCCCCTTGGGAATTAATTTCTAAATTAATATGGTTTTTATAAGGTCTTAAATACAGTACTAAATGATCCTTAAGCCATTCGTTACACGTACCAATCGGGGTTTTAATTCTAGTCAATTTATTTCTTCGATTCGTTGGCTAAACAATTTATTTTTGTTAATAATTTTGTTTCCATGGCAAATACATGCATGTTTGGCCATGGACTTAACCAACAACTTGTTAATACATGATATTATGGTATTTTTATGTTGTGTATGGAAAGCCGATGAAAACCATGACCACATGTGACTTGATTCGCTTGATGTTGCATTCAATTTCAGTTTTGGATTTTGCCACTGTTTCGGCTTCTTTTTGTATGATTTTAATTTTTGTTGTAGCCATTGTTTGGGAACTTTACAGTAGTTAGATGATAGGATAAATGTATTTAATCATAAAATTATTGTAACCGATGTTTGGATTCGAATGGCGCAAAAGTTAAAGGCATAAAGTCAAATTCAGAGCTGCTGGAGTAACCTCTACTAAAAGTGGGTTTCCCGGAGTTCTACAAGGAGTTAAAAGCTTAAATTTATGGAGAAGGTGCACAACTCATGAGGCTACAATTTCTTCAACTGAAGCTCAGATTGGGGAAGACTCCTTCTAGGAGTTCCAGGCCCGTTAAGTCAGCTGAAATTTTATGGCAGTTTTGGGCATCATGTTCATTAAGGGTTTCACTTGCTCATGATGGTTCTTGGAGCAAGTGGGAGCCCTCCTTGTGGTTGTGTGGTTAACCCTTAGTTGACTTCTTGGTTCTCGTGATGGCTCACGAGACCAAGCATAGGTTTTTCATCGGTTGAGGCTTTGCATACTTGTGGTTGTGTTTGTTTGTTTGCTTTTATATATGTTTGGAATGTATATAACTTGCAAATGTTTTTATAAAACTAAAAATAAAACACAAACCAATTTTAGAAACTAAATCTTTGATTTAGTTTAAAGTTTAAATATGATTTGAAACTAAACACTTGTTTTTATATAAATAACACTAAATAAATGTTATGATTGTTATTTAATTTATGTATTGTTCAAACTAATATTTATTCCACCTAGGTTATATATTAGTCATGAAAATGAACAACTTGACACACATAAATGATATAAAACAAGTATTAGACTTAAGTTAAAAATAGTTTTTTAACTTGTGCTACGAAGGATGAATGCATGCTTCCTCGTACACACTTTTTGATCATGTATTTATCAAAAATAATACCCGTCAAATTTAAGTCATGCCGTCCAATTGGTTGAGAACACTTGCATTTGCTCTTCACTCTGCGTGAGACGTAGGTGAATTGTAACCCAAGGTGATTATTCTCTATGCGTGAGACCTAGATATATTCTTACATGTTCTCGCATTGGATGACTTAATCGAGTTAAGCAGGTGAGACCTTGGCTCGAGGCAAGGATGGGACTAAACATATGCAACACAAATGTCATGAGTCCCATATGGTCTAAGAATTGCACAGGTTTTGCAATTGGTGAACGTCACCTACCTATTGAATCTATCATTGCTAGCAGATCAACTGATGTGATGGTGGAACCTCAATGAGGATCTTAGCCTTTCGTAAAATTAATTGTTTTATATTATAAACAAGGGTAGTTAATTTTAAAAGGATAATTATCGAAAATACTAAATTGAACTTTGTAATTTCTATTAATGACATTTATGCAACACAAATGGTAAGCTTAAAATTATCATTCAACGTAATCGGGCATCAAACAAAATAAAGATTTTTACGTCCAAGCAAAGCACTATAGTATTTTTACAAAGTAAAAACAACTTTTTTACCATTTAATTCTATTGTAATACGTCAAAGTGTTTACGTTTCATAATTAAATACATTTAGGCATACCCGGAAACACCAATACCTATCTATACTCAACCAAATACCCACAATTATACCCAATACTCAAAAATTACAAAATTCCTTAAACACTGATTATGAATACTATGTGTTAATGTAGAATCTTAACACAAGTACTAAGAAAAACAATGAAGAACTAAATAATAACTTCTTTTAATCTGCTTTGAATGATTACAGAATACCTATCTATTGAAGAATATGTATTTTGCTATGAGATATCTTGAATCGTATTATCTAACTATGCCACGAGGGATCTTATATAGGAACCAAGGATATAACCCTAACAGCTTACAAAACGCTACATATCTTTTCGCTAACATATCTCATACATATCATCTTAAACGGACTAACTATTTCTACTATCGTACTAACCTAACTGATCAGTACTTAACATATTGTACAGTCAGTACTAACTTAACTACAGTACTAACTATTGTACTGTCGGAACTAAGTTAGGAAAACGTATGTCCCAACATTCCGCCTTAAACATGAATGTTGAACTCTTTTAACTTCATGTTTCTTTAACTTCTTTAACACATAGAGGATGTATCCAAACACTTTTATTATTTCTTGATCTTTTAAACTCTATCCTTCCTTCATCGCCACAACTTGTCTTCTCAGCACACAGTAACGATCTTTTCAAGCAACAATCCAACTAAGTTGGCTTTGTATTTTTTGCCAACTACCAGCCATAAACGGATTTTGATTTTCCTTTACCAGTAAGCCGTTTGCTCTGGATAGTTAACTCTTCTTATTTAAAAAACATGGTGAGTAAATTACCATACAGTTTTTTGGTGGTACCTGTCAACCATCAACGGAATTGATTTGTCTTTACAAATAACGTTTGCTTTTGGACTAGCCAAGGCTCATTGCCATAACATGATGGGCATTGATAAACCAATATATTTTAGCAAACTAACAGCTATCAACAGATTTATTGAGTCCTGTACCATGAATTGTTTTAGATCATGGACTAGCCAACTCGTAACCAAGAAAAGCAAGGTGAGTTAGAGAACCCACAATTTTTGGTAAATTGTCAACCATAAAACGATTTTAGTAGTCTTTAACCACAAGCCGTTTGCTTATGGACTAGCCCAGTTCTTATGCTTGTTAAGCTTGGGTGAACAGGATGACCATTTTTGTATGGGTTTTTTGGACACCATTACTCAAAGTATCCTCTCATCTCCATCAAAGTCCTCTCCAGGTTCTAACTCTGCAAAGTAGCTTCTTGACAAAACTAATTAACTCTAATGCCATAGTACTGACGTCTTTAGACTCTAACCTTCTTAATTTCTGCATTTGCACCCGTACTTTTCTTTTCTCAAGAGGATACTTCTTCTCTACAAGCAATATGAATGACTAATCCTGGCCTCAGTCCACTAACGTAAGTACCCCTGAAAGAGCCATGTAGCTTCAACTCACTATATCCAATCCTGGTGTGAATTCTAAAACTCCTTTCATCATCGGTTTGAACATAACCATCAAATCTCCCCAAAGTACTCTATCAAAACCTTCAGGTATCTCATCTTGATATATGTTCCATTACCATATTGAGACTAGCATTCAAATCTTCTCTACAAATATTGATAACACCCATATCAAATACTAAAATATCTCTTTGGTAATTGCTACTAATCACCAATTTTGATTAATCTCTTCTAAGTGTTCAGCTTTAATCAGCCTGTGTTTGAGTTCCAAGACACTCTGTTTTCCCATTCTTTGATGGATATTTCCTGTCAATATTTCATAATCTCAACTTTCCTTTCCTCATCTGAGCTATAGTTAAGTGTAATTCTCCAGCTCATCAATTTCTCTTTCTCACTATCATCTCAGAAGTGTTTTGTATGAATCTTCTTTTTCTTGACTCATCCTTTTTCCTAGTACCAAGTTTCCTCTTTCTGGTACTGCTTCTTCTTGTACTCTCCTCCTGAACTCTTCTTTAACTTCTTCCTCCTATGATCCATATTCACTTTTAATGGAATTCATTCCTTTATTCATTCATCCTTTTAATCAATTCTTTCACTTCAGCAGACCCCAATAGAAATAAAATCTCGGCGGACCTCTTAATCTTCTCAATACAGAGCGTGTAATTTCTTCAAACTCTTTGGTTTTTTCATTCCCAGAGTGCTTGAAGTTTCCTACATGCTTCAAGTAGGTCATCATTTGATTTCTCAGTTGATTCTTTATAGGTGGTCTGTTCCTGATGGCCTCTGATCTCGGTTGAGCAAGGAATTTTCTTTGAGCAGCAATTGAGGTCATGAAAGGAACTTTGCTCTGTTTCTATTGTAAATTTCTCTCTTTCTTGTTCTTTGAAGCTTCGCCAGCAAGAAGTCTACCTGCCCTCAATTCTGCCTTTTATATCATAAAATTTCTTATGAGAGCTCTCATTGGTAGCTGTTCTTCAGCTATCGTGTTTCTTTGCTTTTCACCTTCCCACTCTTCTTGTATTTTCCTAGCCATCTCTTCATCATTTTCAAGCTGTTTAAACTTCTTCTCAGCTTCAGGAATACCATCAGATTCACTTTCAGATTCATCCTCCTCTTCAATTTTCTTATTTCCTTTGGTCTTTCCACGGATCAATTCTAAGAGAGCCTTTAATGTCAGAATGATCTTGTAGAGGTAGTCCTAGGTCTTCCGTTTCTTCATATCCTTCAACTCTACCACCTTTCTCCATTTTTCTCTAGAAAACTGCTTTGGCTTGACTCATGTTGAGAAGAACCTTAGCTATTATTTCATCATCTCTAATTTGTAGAAGTGAGGTGTGTTGAGTGGGCTTGAGTAGTACTTCCATCTCCAGGTATGATCTCATGTACCTTTTCTTTGCCCATAGTACTTTTAAATTTGCTCTTCAGTACCTTCAATTTGCTAGTCAGTACTAACTTAGGGATCCGGCAGAATTACTATTGTGGGGTCCTGTCATACTAACTATCTCCTTGGCAGGTACTAACTTTCTCCCTGTCGAGTACTTAAGTACATCTTCAGTACTAAGTAATGTCCTCAATCACCTTCGATTCGGCCATTATTTCTCTTTCCTCCCTACAGCCTGAGCGATTCTCTGTTCCATAAGACAACTGTATCTAAGGAAGCGCAATCAAATTGAGCGATTTCCTTGGACTGAAGATTTACCTTTAGCCAAACTCTCCCCTAGTTTGGATGCTCAGACTCTTTGTGTACCTATTGTTTTCTGTTGAGGGATCTCTTTCTTTGCCAATCTTGGCTTCAAGGAGATACTTTTGCATCCATGCTCTGTGAGGTTGATTACAGGTTTAGCTGCTTTTTGACTTTTTGGATCTGGGCCTTCAAGTGTTGTAATTTTCTATTGGCTGACTGAAAAACCTTGCACATAAAGAGAGACAAAGATCATAGCAACTCTGGGAAGAGTCAGTTACACGCCTCTTTCCCTGAAAGAGGGAAAAAAATTTTACTGGATGAATGACCTCCAAGATTCCCACCAGAAGTTTCTGGAATAGAATCAGGAATGATAGTAGAAGGTGAAGGTCTAGGGGATGGGTCATTCTGTTGCTCAATAGGTACTTCACTAGTGTGAGCAGGAGATGAGTCAGTATGTGGCTCAAAAGGTGCTTCACTAGTGTGAGCAGGAGAGGGTGTAGGTTGTGCTTCAGATGGTCTTTCTGAAGGAGCACCCTCATCCTCAGTTGGTTGTACCAACATAGAAGCAAATAAAGGGGTGACTTTCCCTGAGAAATGTTTACCCTTTTTAACCATGAAAGAAAAGACTTTACTAGTTAAAGTATTGTACAGAAAAGGATCTAAAATACAGGTACATTACTAGTTTGTTTACTAAAAAGATAAAATAAAATTGGGTGACATTACCAACTTTCTTCTTAGCATCTAAATGCTCAGCATACCAACAAAGATTAATTTGTAAAATTATACTTCTGATTAGATGTCAAACGAAAATACAGCAATGGCAATATTAGTAGGAATTTGATCCCAAGAGGTGCTTTTTGAACTAAGACAATGATTCATTGTATGAAATAAAAACCTCCATTGGGGTGAAAACAAAGCTTTATTAAATGTTAACACTGTTAAATCCCCTTCATACCCCATAAGCTGTATAGCATCAAATATAGCCTGATTAGGTAATGAGTCTATCCCATCAGCATCATCAAAAGAAGATCACTCTTATAGATGCCTCAAGATAACACCAGACTTGCCAGCTACCTTGGCAGTAATGTGTGCCTAACATTGTTGATTATTTTGGACTTAGCAGACGTCCAAAACTGTTCAACAAATGTAGTAGATACAACATGACTTACAGTGAGAGCATGATGAATGGAACTGCGCTTAAGAAAATCAATGATCTCGTGAAACTCTGCATTCCCTTCAGACTTCTCCAGATACGCGACCATGTTGTGCTTAGGGCATGAATCAAGAACAGCCATTGTGGTCCGAACAGAGCTGACGTCGTTAAGAGAGAAATTAGGCTTGTAGATACGAATTGTATTTGAGAGAGATTGTGTAAGGAACTGTGCAATTGAGATAGGTTTATATAGGTTTAGGAGACCTAATTTCAAGGAAACCGTTTCAATTTACACTTTGTACCCTTGGCGGTATTTTTCTTCAACGTCTCTATAGCGGTACAAAATTTTCCCAGCGGTAACAAAACTTTGCACTGTCAGTACATAACTTTGTCCCAACCAAAGAGATGAACAAGGAGTATGAGGCTGCTTCATACCATCAAACGCATACTCTATGAACTCTCTAATTCTATCAAACCTCTGGAAATGCATCACCTATGGTTAACATGTTGCTTCATACAAACTATACAACACTATATTGCCTCCCTTTAACCAATGTGCAGCTTCTGGAATTATCATCCCCCAAAGTAACAACCAAGAACTGAAACCTGCTAACATTAAATGCCTTGGTTAGTAGATCAGCTACATTGTCATTAGTGTAGATTTTAAGCACCTGAATTAGTTTCTTTTCATAAGCAACATCTTATGACAGTGGTGCCTAATAGCAATGTGCTTTGTTTTGGAATTGATAGACGTGGATTCTTTACAATGAAAAATGGTGGCTTTCATAGATCAATGTAGATCTTTGTGTTCATGAAGTTTGAACCTATAGTCTAACATTTGATTTTGAATCCACAAAACTTGCCCATAACAGCTTGCAGCAGCAACATATTCTGCTTCTGTAGTAGAAGTAGCCATAATAGTCTACTTTTTGCATTGCCAAGAAATGAGTCTCCTACCAAGAAATCAACAACCTCCTGTTGTGGATTTCCTGTCAAGATTTGCTCTAGCATAGTCACTATCTGAGTAGGATTCCAGGTCAAATGAAGACACTCTAAGATACCAAAGACCCAGTTTGGTTTGCCCATTAGATACCTAAAAATTCTCTGACAACACTTAATTGGGGAGGACTTTGGAGTGACCTGAAATCTAAACAAGCACAAACTAGCAAACATAAATAGAGCATAGAACAGTTACGTACATTAAAGAGCCAATCATGGACCTATAGAGATGGACATCCACATCACTGGCTTCCTCATCCTTGACTAAAGGCATCCTGATCTCAATCATGGTGGACTATCATCTTAACATTTGCAAAGTCAAACTTCTTCAGGATTTTTGCAACATATTTATCCTGACTAATAAAGATACCATCTGCTTTCTGTTTGACTTGTAATCCAAGAAAGAAAGTGAGCTCTCCCATTGAACATCAGCTTAAATTTACCTCATTAATTGCTTCAAAACTCATTACCTCTCGATTTCTTTGTAGAGCCCAAAGTATGATATTCAGCCACATAACTTGAACTAGTATGATACATGTATTGTCTTTCTTTATGAAGAGAGTTGTCAATGGTTCCGTTTTCTGTATCCATTCGGCAATAAGAAGTAGATTAACAGAAGCATAGCCAGCTCTATGAGCTGTGATGTAAGCCCTAAGAGCTTTTCCAACTTTTGTAGACTTTCTTTAGGAATATTGAGGATCTAGAAAACCTGGTGGATGAGACACATATACCTCCTCATCAATTTTGCCATAAAGGAAGGCACTTTTCACATCCATTTGATAGACTATAAAACCCAAGTTATAAGCAAAGGCCAAAAAGAATCCTTAGGCATCAATCTTGGCCACAGATGCAAAACCTCCATCATATCCTATCCCTAGTCCCCTTGCATATGTCCCTGACCACTAACCTTGGCTTTATTTCTGACAACAACGCCTCTTTCATCCTTCTTATATATCGATAAACCCCACCCCTTTTTTGTGCCAAGAGCCTTCTTCCCAAAAGGCCCAATCTCAGAAGTATCCAAACTATTCTGTATCTCGAATTGCAGCATTCTTTCTTGCACATCATCAACCCAGCTTTCATCCTCAAGAGCTTCTGAATCTTCTTGGTTCATGTTGAGACATGAACACAATCAAATAAACAATTAATGGAGTCCCTATGGTTAGTTTCTTATTGCTTTGGAAACAATAGCTAACAAAAGCATGAGCTCCAGAACTTGTATTTACTTTGCTTCTTGTTTGAACTGCTGAGGTTGGATCTCCTAGAATAAGAGCTGAAGGATGAGAGGAGTGAATCCTTGATGTGGGAATAGGACTAACATTCACAACAGTTTCTAAGTTTGTGAAGTCAGCCACTGCACCCTCATCATCATAAGATGAAGTAGTAAAGATACCATCAGTAGAATTTTGATAAATATCCTCAAGTGGAGGTATTTCTGAATCATCTTCTTCAGGATTTGTTGGATCAGAAAGAGATAGTCCCTCATGAGGACTGGCAGTACTAACTGGTATGCTAACAGTATTAACTAGGTTAGTACTGCTAGCTTTAGCTGGTGTGCTAACAGTACTAAAAATGTTAGTACTGCTAGTCTTAGCAGCTCCTTCTTGTATAACCAAGTTCTCAGTTTCTTGTTCAAACTTCTTCCTGAGAGCTTCAGCTTCCTCATTAGCTTCCTTTTCTTGCCTCTTAAGTCTTTCAAGTTCATCCATAAAGACTTGTTCTTCCTCTCTTGGACCTTCTCTCTTATCATCTGTTTTTAAAGCAGGAGTGATTGTTGAAGAATAAGAAGGCCATATTGGCAGTACAAAGCAGTCTTGAGCAGATTCATCCTCTTTTTCAGAATCCAGTGCATCAATAGTGTCTTCTGTACCTGCATTTTGGTTAGCTTCTTGTTGACCTGCATGTAGGTTAGCTTGATTCTCTGATCTAACAGGATGATAATTCATAGAATCAGTTAAATAATCAAGATCAAAAAGCCAAGTTGGTCCTTTCCCTGCAACATTTGGTTTGTTCTCTAAGAAGGTGATGTGCAGGTTTTCTTCAACTCTTTTGGTTTCTAAATTGTATACTTTGCTATGTAGAGAATACCCAACTAAAAATCCCTCATCTGATTTTCCAGCAAACTTGCCCAGGTGGTCAATGGTATTCAAGATGGTTACATAGCACCCAAAAGGTCTTATATAACTTATAATTGGTATCTTACCAGTTAAAAGTTCATAGGTGTCTTATTATGAGGCATGGTCACTAAAATTTACCCCTTTTTATTTTAGGAACATAACAACAGTACTAACTGCTCAGCCCAAAAAGGGTTAGTAAAAGTGAGATCTTGCAAGCATGGGTCCTAAACCTCAATAAGGGTCCTGTTTCTTTCGTCTCAGCAACTACCATTTTTGTTGTGGAGTTCTGGCATTACTGTATTCCCTCTTGATCCCTTTTGACCCACAAAATTCAATAACATCCTTGTTCTTAATTTCTTGATACCATCTATCCATATCTAAAATTTTAACTTTTTGATTCAATTGGTTCTCTGTCTATCTTATAAAGTCCTTAAGGATTGCTCTATTTTCATCCTTATTTTCTTAGAAAAATACCCAACGTAACCTGCTAAAATCATCAGTGTAACAAGGCAATAGTCCCCTTATGGGTTTAAGCTCCTGACAGAGTAGGTTCCAAACAAATCATATTAAGCAAGTGTAAAGATGCTAAATAGAGCTACTGTTTTTGGCTTCCAGGAGGCCTTGTGTTGCTTTCCTTTCTGAACAAGCAACACAAGTGGGTCCATTTTGACGAAGCGCAGCTTTAAAGGGTAAATCCTCGTTACAAAGTTTTCCCGTTCTACAATTTATTAGGTTTTTGAAATCAACATACCCAACCTCCTAGCCATTTGATTAGATTCATCCTGTTGTCGCCTTGCCAATTAAACAACCAATCCTCCTGAAGGAACAATTTTCATCTAAATTGAAACTGTTACATATTGTTTTGTCTTGGGGGGGGGGATTTTAAGTAATACTTGACGTTTCAATCAGTAAACTTAAACTCAGAACAAAACAAGACATTCATAGTCATTAAAGCAGAACCTGGTTTCTTTTTGTCACATATTTGTGACACAAGGAAAAGAATGAAATTGCTGAAAGTTCTTTTACAAAGCATACATCCTCAAAATTCTTGAACATACCCGTTATAATTTTTACCTTACCTGTAATATAAACCCTTTAACTACCTCCAAAAGCAAACAGGGCCACCATTAAAGTCTTGATATTCAACAAAGGTAGGCTGTTTCCAGTCATGGCCTGGAACATCCACGATCACAATACCCTTTAATTTTTAGAGCTCTATGGGAAAACCTTACACTCAAAAGAGAAGGAGATTAGTTTCTCCTTAGGGAACCCAAGCCTGTTTGGGCTTAGTTTGCCTAGTGGACTTGCAAGTGTAACATTTCTAAGATTTGATCCACCATTGGTATTTGGAAGACATTGTGCCAGTTGTATCCTTTGAGTGGTCTCCCAATTACAACCTGCAGAGGGCTTAAACAAATTGTCCTTTTTCCCCCCAACAGTACGACTACATTTAACCTTAGCAGTTATTAAACTTTTTTGTTTTAAAAAATATGTTCTAAGTACTGTTGTCTTTTTGAAAGGCCTTGAAGATGTGAATGCGTTGTGAAAAACATTTGTTGGTCTAACTCTATTCACAAGGGCTGAACATATTTTTTTTTTAACATTCAAGCAGTACTAGTTTATGATGTCTGTCTTTAACTTTGCCTAGCAGTAACTAAAATTTTTAGCAGTACTAAATTTTTTAGTACTGCTAGCCCTATAGCGTACTACTGAATATTACCAGTTCTAGTTAGTAACTCGCTGAAGGAACAAATTGGGTTTGGTTTATTCACTCTTTGCACATATTCCAACCATTGTTTAACTCAGCTTATTTCCTTGCCATCCTCGTCTCATGGAAATCACAATCCCTAATCAAAATGAATTAAGACTTCCACATACAAAACATGCTCTTATAGTAAACCCATACCCCAACTCTGTCTTATCAACTTTAGGTTTTTGACTATGTGTAAACTGATTCTTGATAGTTTCCCTAGGAGTTTTTACTTGCTGGTTAGCAAAACTAGGTGTTTCTTGTTCTTTTCTTGGTGTAGACACATACTCATCTTCACTATCTGATTCATACTCCTCAATGATAGGAGCATCAGACCAGACCTTAGGTTGACATTCTATATTAGATTCATTGACAACTGGTTCAGACACTAATTCAGAGGGTTCTATACTAATGTTAGATTCACAGGTATCAAATTCACTTGTTTGGGATTCAGATTCACTAGGTTGAGTCTGTTTTGGACCATATGTAAATTATGAGTAATCTACTTCAATCTCAGGTCCAGATGGCATATAATTTCCTGTCATTGTGGGGTACAGCATGCAATTTCCATCTTGTTGTAACAACCATCATACAGAGGTTGTTTCTTACTAACTCAACTCGCTTTATTCATAAAACCACTCTGCAACACTTCCATTTCATAGCTCAAAATCCCTATCATATCTATATCCCCATGACCCAAGCCCAACTTATCATTACACTCCATTTGGGTATTTAGCAGTTTACTAGATTCTTAGAAGAGTTATGCCATTTTTTCTACTTTATGCCTGTAAATATACTTTTTTCCTTTTGAGCTTCTGCAATAATTTCTTATGGTAGTAAGAACATCTGTTTTATCATCTAAATCTAATTTCATAAACTTTATCATTTTTTTCATACCACAGTTTTCCTTGTTGATGAGCAACTAACTATGCTTTCAAACTTTTCTTAAGACCTTGAAATATGCCTTTATTTCTATGCTTGCATCTCTAAGTTGTTCTCTCTGAGCATCATACAGTTTTTTTAAGATTAGCAAAAACCTTTACACTTATTTGAACAGGGAAATTACCTCTGTGTCTGATCTAGCTGTTGCAAGCCATCAAAGCATAATCTCATCTTCTGAATGATTGTGTCCACTCTACACTTTCTCCATCAATTGTCCACCAATGCTTTTAGAATCCCCTTTCTGTCCATTTTGCTCGCCACCTGTTTCCAAATTCCATGCATCCCTCCTCCTTTACTTATTCCCTTTGATTCTCCTCCTAGCAAAAATGCCCAGTTGTGGCAATTGTACATTCCACTTTGGTTTATCAAAAGCCAACAGGTTCTTTGCATCAAATTGTAACTTTCTACCAGTCTTCTTGTAAAACGTTTTCATTCTTATTGAGATCATGGCCACTTGCCACTTCAAGTCCCATTTCATCAAGATCATATTCAATCCATCGGGTCCAAGTCCCTCAGGATCCATTGAGGGCAGCTTGATTGATTAGCAAGTAATGAATATGATGAAGTTTGTTCATACTTTGAGTTTTGACCATAAAGATTGGGAACACTATAAGCGGTACTAACATCATTAGTACTGCTGGTGTTTTCTGAGACATAATCAACCTTTTGTGGCTAGAAAGATGATGCATAAGCCGTTTAATACACTCTTAAAAAATCTTAATTTTGTACAATCATCAAATGAGACTGTTACTCCTGGTTTGGTCTCTTAATTAAGAAACATGTGACCAGCGAAGGTAGAATCTTAGGAATTTTTGATGTGCAATCCTCAGTAGATACACCTGCTCCTGAACTTCATCTGATCAGAAGACTTGGAACCTGTCATAGCCTTTGTGAAGCCCTTCGATGTTGGATACAGAAAGAATCCTTCAAACGTTGCTTTCAAGATATACTTTTGCATCTTTCTTGGATTCGTCATTCCACCAAACTAGATTTTGATGGGCATCCCACATTTTCTTTTGCATCAGTCATACTAAATGGAATTTAGCAAGAAGATTCTTCTGGTAGGGGCCATAAGCAAAGGTGGTGCTTTGCTTTTCTCTTCTCTTTCTCTACTATAATCTCTCTGCAGTTCCTGGGAGGCAAGAGCTTAATTTTTCCTTGTGTAATCGTAGTGACTGATACAGGACCATCCCATTTTGTATAACCTCCCAGATAGGAATTCGTGTATGGGCCAAATAGTGTTCCACTTCATAAGCCCTTATATCATATTCTCCCTTTTTGAGAATAGAGCTTGATGGTTGATACTAGTATTAGGAGTGTGTTGAGGGTTGGTGTCTGTGGTGATGATGTGGAGGTGGTGGGTGGTGAATTTCATCATTGTGATAGCTGACATGTTTAGTTTGGAGGATGATGGTTTTTATAACTGTATTTGATTGTTCTTCTATTCAGATTTCTCACAGGCCTCTGATTACCACTTTGTGAGTCCCTTAGGAATAGATCTCTTGCAGCCTCATTAAGATGATAGCCAAAATGATAATCACAGCTACTATGTAGAGAAACACTGATTATGAGATACTATGTGTTAATGCGGAATCTTAACAAAAGTACTACCTAAGAAAAACTCTAAGAACTAAATAATAACTTCATAAACTGCTTTGAATGATTACAGAGGACTAACTTATGGAGATATCGATTTTGCTATAAATCTTGAGATCGTAATTCTAACTATGCCAAGAGGGGATCCTTTATAGACCAAGGTTAAAACCCTAACAGGCTTGACAAAACTGCGTACATAACTTTTCCTCTCTAAATATCTCATACATATCTCTTAAACGTACTAACTAGTATCTACTATCGTACACTAACTGATCATACTTAACATTTTGTACTGTCCAGACTAACTATAACTATCTTATTAACTAGTTGGTACTGTCAGTACTAAGTTAGGAAAACGTAATTCCCAACAATATACATATATAGGCCGGATATATAAGATAAAACACAACAAAGATATTTTTGTTTTGACTTGGCAAATTAACATGTGCTTATATAAAGTCTCCAGCAAACTTTACCAACTAGTGTTATATTTTTCCAACTCTTGTAAGAGCCCACTCCCCCCATGACTTTCTTACACAATGGTCATTCAAGCCAAACCATAGTTAAGTTAAAGTGACATTAGTTAGTTAGTTCTTGCTATAAAAGGGCACACTATGCAAGTAAACTTCACTCTTCATTTTCATAAGCAAAAAGCTCATAATCTCTATGTTCCTCTCTTCCTAACCCACGGCCAAAACAAACAAACCAAAACAATCCATACAAATTTTATTTAGCAAGCATACAAGTGTTCTAACAACACCTCTAAGATATACCAAGAAGGTTTGAAGGTTTAGTTAAGCATTTACAAGTGTTAATCAAGACGGGTTTAAGATTAGGGTTTCATTGGATTTAGGGTTTTCATAGTCTTGGAAGCTAGGGTTTATTATCTAAAGTAGAGTTTAGATCTTGTATTTTCTTTCATCCTACCACTCAGCAAAGGTTTATCTAAAACCCTTAAACCCTCTTACATTTGTAATTTCATATTAAATTATGTTAATATAGTTTATCATAATCTTAGGGCTTATAACAGGTAAAAAAAATTGGGGGATTTTTACCGAGTTGATAGTTTGATGAACTATGTCACATATTATATAAATGTTAAATACATGTTAGAATGGAAGTATAATTATTATACAAGTGTTGGTTTCTTTATAAAGAGTATATATAAACTAGTAACCTAAAAGGTTTAACTTGTTTAAAGGAACCGACTACATAGGATACATTGAATATTGTAGGTGTAGAGGACTTGTAACAAGTGTATTAAGCTAAAAACCTATAAAAACAAGTTTAAACACATTTTAACTAAAGACCCTAAACTTTTTGTTTTACTTCAAAAATTAAAGTATTTATTTTATATTTTTATAAAATACTACATATTACAAGGATCGTAGGCATGTAGATAACTTGAAAAACCGATTTATAACGAAGGAGATACGGCATTTGCAAGTTATACGATAATAAACGCGTTTATAAAAGAAATTTTTATAAAAACATATTAAAATGCACCTCTGATATAAATGATTGGTTATTTTTCTCAGAAAGTACATAATTTTAAGATTCTAAAACATTAAGAATCATAACTTGTCGCTCAATAACCAAGGGGAGGGGGGGGGGGGGGAGGGAAAGTGTGGGGGGGGGGAAAGGGGGGGGGGGGGGGGGGTGAAGGAAGGGGGGGGGGGGGGGAAAGGGGAAGGGGGGAGGGGGTGGGGGGGAGGGGTGGGGGGGGGGGGGGGGGAAGTTATGGATTTTTTTTCTCGTGTTTACGATAATTAAAGTTTATAAAAATAAATTTATAAACTATGAATAGTAAAATTTACTATTCATCTCAGATACATTTTGGAAAATACATTATTTAGATAAAACTTTTAATTACGAAGACGTGCTTGAAAGAATCAGTAAAATCAGAGTTAAAACGAATAAGATACGACGTTTACGAGTTTACGATAGTTAAATTTATTATAAATTTATAAAAGTGCATGGATAGTAAAAAGTACTGTTCACCAGATGACTCAAAATATGAAAATGTAATATTTTGATACATCGTCTTAATACGAAAGCGTGGACATAAGAAACGTAAGAAACGGACTTAAAACGATAAATTTACGCCATTTTTACTAAAGTAATATTTATAAAGGTTTTTACTTTATAAATATGATTTCAAAAATACAATTAGATGGTGATGTAGCTATATAGAATTATATACGGTATTAGTTATTCAAAGTACTTAGTAATCATACAACCTATAATTAATTAGGTTGCGTTCGGCTATTCCGTGAACGCATTTTCTGTTTAGTTGATTTATACATTATGCGAATCACTCCACTCAACGTTTTTACATTTTATATGATTTACAAGTTTTGGGGTGAGAAACATTATCATGTTTTAGACAAATTGGACGCAAGAGACATTGTTAGCATTACGATTACGTGTTTGCCTAAGTAGCGATAACCCTCTGAGCCCATTATCATGAACTGTCAATTACTTATTGTGAGCACGAATGTTATAAATAGATCTATTTGGGATTGACATCCCCGTTCGGGTGAGTCATGCTCACTTTGCCGGTTTGCCGGACAACGGACGTATACCATGTCGGACTTGGGATGTTGCGGGTTAGAACATCATCACGGGCAATGTTGGAAATTTATATTACAATTCATACATGTCGAGCTTCAGTGTCACGAGATTAAGGAAACGTAATTACATTTATGATGTTTGCATCTATTGCATTATCATGGGGAAATCTTGCGGTCCTGCATTATACATTTTACAAACCTATGAATTCACCAACATTATTGTTGACGTTTTAAGCAATGTTTTCTCAGGAGATCAATGAGGTACAAGACAAGGGATACATTGGTGGTCGTTATTTTGGAAGTCGTATGCATTAAAGATTTGGTTGCATTACATTTTGGGGATATATTTGTTATGGACTAAAACTTTGTATTTTGACCATGAACAAAAGTGAAGTTTCAGACTTATTAACAACATTGTTAAACCATGTAGCATTTTAAGCGACTTTTAAATGGTCGTTCTTATATATATCTTGTGTTATTGATCTATGAAGTACCACCCCCAGACCAATGTTCTACTGCGACATAATCTAGGGGTGCTACAGATTGGTATCAAGAGCCAAGGTTATAGAGAATCAGGTCAAATGTTTTTGCTGGACTATAACCATTTTCAAACACTGTATTCATACAAAGGTTTTTTCAACAGGACAGACGACACTCACTAGGTGTTGCATTAGTTGGTTTTAAGACTAAGCATTCAAGATTGATATAAATGTTTATTAAATACTATGTATATTACGATAAGAGTCTTATACTAATACTTATATAAGCTACTTTTGATTTTTAGATTTTGTCATGTCGGATTCAGAGGATTCCACGGTTACTTACACGGAGGTATCTAGTCCATTTAAGGATCTGTTAGACATAGGATCTCTAAGAGTCGATTGACTGCCCATGATGCTAGAGGACCCTTATGTGGAGGCCGCTCTTCAGGCCCCATATTCCGCTGCGACCCAATTTGGGGGTGTTACAGATTGGTATCAAGAGCTAAGGTTATAGAGAACTAGGTCAAATGTTTTTGCTGGACTATAACCATTTTCAAACATTGCATTCATACAAAGGGGTTTTCACGGGACATACACTCTCTAGTGTTGCATTAGTTGGCTAGACTAGATGCATTCATGATTGATATACATGTTATAAAATACTATGTATATTACTATAAGAGTCTTATAGTAATACTTATATAAGCTACTTTTGATTTTCAGATTTGGTCATGTCAGATTCAGAGGATTCCATAGTTTCTTACACAAAGGTATCTAGTCCGTTCGAGGATCTATCAGACATAGGATCTTCGGGAGTTGATGGACAGCCCATGATGCCAAAGGACCCTTATGCTTATGTGGTGGCCGCTTTTCAGGCCCCACCATCATCAGATTATGTGTCTGGCCCTAAGGAGCCAGAGCAGGCACCACCTTTACCAGAGTTTGTTCCTGAGCCTGTATATCTGGAGTTTATGCCACCGGAGGTTGAGGTGTTTCCCGCTGATGACCTCCACCACTACCTGCTAGCCCTACTTATCCTTTGGGATATAAAGCTGCTATGATCTGGCTAAGAGCCGAGACACCATCTACTTCCCATCCACTACCATCGAGTATACCACCATCAGGGACACCACCACTCCTACCTATACCTTTACCCACTCCATCACCACCTTTGCTTCTTGCCTCTACTGTCTGTAGAGCAGGTGTTTCTGAGGTTACTTTGCCGCCTCAGAAGAGGTTGTGTATTGCTCTAGGTCTGAGATATGAGGTCGGTGAGAGTTCATCTGCTCCCACTGCTAGACCCACTAGAGGCTTTAGGTCAGACTATAGATTTTTTGGCACTTTGGATAATGAGATTAGGTGAGACCCCGAGAGAGAGGTAAGTTATGGGATCATAGATACTTGGGATGACATAGTTGAGGACATGCAAGGGACACCAGCAGCTACTGATGTGGCAGGGCTTAGTTAGAGGATGATTGACTTTGTCACTACAGTTAGACATGATACTGACAAGATTTATGTGAGACTGGATGATGCACAGGATGATAGATTGTTGATGAGCGGTCAGCTCAACATGCTGCATAGAGACAGACGTGCTCATACTCGCACTACGAGGCTGATGGAGACTGCGGCCAGACTTTCTCGTAAGGCTTAGGTACATTCGATGGATGCTAGTGATACCGCCCGTTCTGAGGTGAGAGCACTAAGGACTAATATATTGGCACAGCAGACCGAGATCAGGAAGTTGCAAGCAGTAGACCGCAGGAGACAGGCACAGCTTGTGGAGACATTGACACTGATAAGGACACTGCAGACACAGGTGATAGCACTCTAGAGTCAGTTGGGACCCGCTAGCGGTCCAACATAGCCCGAGATACCGGAGGAGGCCGGTAGTAGCTCTTAGATTGGTTATGTTGTAGCTATGTTGTTTAGCCTACTAAGTATTACGGGGTAACTCCTTGTTAGTAAGGCTTTAGGTTGTTTATATTTCATTTTGTAACCTAAGGGTAGTGATCATTTTATATCTGAATCAGGTCATGTATGTTTCCAGATTATATATGGAAGGGATGTATTATGTCATGTCTGTAATCGAATTTATTATGAATGAATGTCGATTTAGTTAGACCATTGTTAATTTCAATTCAGTTGTGTATTTCACTGTGCGATGTGATCTCACTTTATTTATTCTGTATATGTCATGTCATGGTTATGATTTTATAAAATCTAACGGGTATTATATTTTCTTATGATTTGAAGAAAATGGCACCAAAAAGAACCACCAGATCAACACCAACCGCAACAGCCACCACCATTACCACTGTGACTGATGCCCAACTTAAGGAACTGATCAACCAAGGCGTTGCTAATGCACTAGCAGCACGTGACACTGACAGAAGCCGAAATGGCAAAGACAGTCATGATTCAGGCACGAGTGTAAGGAGACAAGCTCCTCTTGCTCGTGAGTGCACTTACCCAGACTTCATGAAATGCAAACCCCTATACTTTAATCGTACGGAAGGATTCATCGAGATGACTCAGTGGTTTGAAAGAATGGAAACTGTGTTTCGTATAAGCAACTGCTCTATGGAAAACTAAATCAAGTTTTCTACTTTTACTCTTCTTAGAAGTGCTCTAACGTGGTGGAAATCCCACGTTAAGATTATCAGTCACGATGTTTCTTATGCAATGACTTGGACAAACCTGAAAAAGAATATGACCGACAAGTACTATCCAAGGGGCAAGATTAAGAAGCTGGAGGCTGAGATGTGGAATTTAAAGGTTAAAGGTACCGACGTGGTAGGCTATAACCAACGATTTGAGGAACTGGCATTGATGTGTGTTAGGATGTTTTCTAAAGAGTCAGATAAGATTGAGAAATATGTTGGTGGTTTGCCCGACATGATTTACAGAAGTGTAATGGCATCTAATCCAAAAACCATGCAGGATGCAATTGAATTTGCAACTGAGCCGATGGACGAGAAAATCCATGCTTTTGCTGAACGACAGAGTGAAAAAAAAACAAGATGATAACCAACAACAACAGAACAAGAGGCATAACACTAGCGTATGTTGCAGGGTCTGGTAAGAAGAAACCTTACGGACGATCTAAACCTTTGTGCTCAAAATGCAACTATCACCATGATGGACAATGTGCTCCAAAATTTCACAAGTGCAACAGGGTTGGCCATCTGGCGCGTGACTATAGGAGTACTACAAATGCCAACACTGCTAACAACCAAAGGGGTACTGGGACAGGTCAGAAACCTACTTGCTATGAATGCGGAGCCTAGGGACATTTCATGAGGGATTGTCCAAAGCTGAAAAACAACAACCATGGTAACCAAGGTGGAAATGGAAATGCTCCAACGAAAGTGTGTGCAGTAGGCCGTGCAGGGACAAACCCAGACTTAAATGTCGTTATGGGTACGTTCCTTCTAAACAACCGCTATGCTTCTGTCTTATTTGATACTTGTGCCGATAGAAGCTTTGTGTCTACTGCATTTAGCTCCTAATATGATATCACCATCTACCTTAGATCATTATTATGATGTTGAACTAGCTGACGGGAGAATAATTAGGTTAAACGCTATCATTTGGGGTTGTACATTAAATCTCTTAAATCACCCATTCAATATAGACTTAATGCCCATAGAACTTGGTAGTCTCGACGTCATAATCGGTATGGATTGGTTGGCAAAGTACCAAGCTGTCATCGTTTGTGCTGAGAAAATCGTTCGTATTCCCTGAGGAAATGAAACGTTGATTGTTCACGGTGACGGAATCCACCGGGGAAACGAGACTCATTTGAACATCATCTCATGCACTAAAACATAGAAGTACATGCTAAAAGGATGTCATATCTTTTTATCACATGTTACTACAAAGGAAATTGAAGACAAGTCAGAGAAGAAGCAACTTGAGGACATACCGATCGTTTAAAATTTTCCTGAAGTATTTCCTGAGGACTTGTCGGGTCTTCCACCGACTCGACAGGTGGAATTCCAAATCGATTTGATATTTGGTGTTGCACCTGTAGCAAGGGCACCTTATCGGTTGGCCCCGTCCGAAATGAAGGAATTATCAGACCAACTCCTAGAACTTTTTGAAAAGGGCTTCATAAGACCCAGTTCCTCACCTTGGGGAGCTCCATTCTTATTTGTCAAGAAGAAAGATGGATCGTTTTGAATGTAGATCGACTACTGAGAGCTAAACAAGCTGACGGTGAAGAATCGTTATCCACTCCCAAGGATCGATAATTTATTTGATCAACTACAAGGATCCAGTGTTTATTCTAAGATAGATACGAGAAGAATATATTCCGAAGACGGCATTCAAAACTCGATATGGTCATTATGAGTTCTAAGTTATTCCATTTGGCTTGACAAATGCACCAGCGGTATTTATGGATCTCTTGAACCGCGTGTGCAAGCCATTTTTGGATAAATTTATGATGGTCTTTATCGACGATATTCTCATCTACTCCAAGAACAAGAAGGAACACGGAGAACATCTTAAGGGAATTCTGGAATTGCTTAAGAAAGAGGAGTTGTACGTTAAATTCTCTAAATGCGAATTTTAGCTTCCCAAGGTACAATTTCTCGGCCACGTGATTGATAGTCAAGGCATTCACGTGGATCCCGCCTAGATCGAATCCATAAAAGATTGGGCATCTCCTAAAATGCCAACAGAGATTCAGAAATTTTTAGGTCTTGCTGGGTATTACCGAAGATTCATTAAAGGATTTGCGAAGATCGCCAAGCCAATGACCAAGCTTACTTAGAAGAAGGTCATGTTTGTTTGGGGCGACAAACAAGAAGCATCGTTTCAACTGTTGAAGCAGAAGTTGTATAGTGCACCAATTATGGCTTTACCTGAAGGAAGCGAAGATGATCATTCAACGTAAACGGGCATCAAACAATTAAATGTTTACATCAAGCAAGTTTTAGATAACTATTTGGAGGATAATTACTATCTTTGCACATTTTATTTTTATTGGTTACGTAAGGTCTTTACGTTTCGTGATAAAATACGTATAGGCATATTCGGAACTAACAAAACTTATCTACGCTTCAACAAATACCCATTATTATATCCAATAACCAAATTTTTTATAAAATATCACCTATGTTTAGATATTGGCCGAATTTTTACATAAGGGAAACAAACCAAACCATATACTTTACAAGTATTACATCTACACTTAATATATACAACTTTAAGCTACAAGTAAATACTAGATATTCTACAAAAGATCAAAACACAACTTATACACCCTCCCCTCCTAATATTTCGGTGCAATAAGTGCTCCCAAGGGGACAATAAGCACAAAAATTACCAACTTATAACTTGTACAACATAAGCTCATTAAACCTTAAGACTTTCAACTAGTCTTGACCAAGACTTTCCTTAAAAATCCTCATTTTGTCTTAAGACTTATACATATGATCTTTGACTAGTCTTATTGATATATAAGGAAGCAACTAGTAATAGAAATAACACACACTTCATTTTCTAGTATAAAATTTCACCATTTCCTATCTTTGTGCTACTCAAACCCCCACGGCCAAAACAAAAAATCCCTAAACAATCCATACAATTTTAATTACCATACATTCAAGTATTCCTACATCATATCTAAGGTATACCAAGAAGGTTTGAAGGCTTGGTTAAGAATTTAAAAGGGTTAAGAAAAGAAAATGCAAAATTAGGGTTTACTTGGAATTAGGGTTTTCTTTGTATTGAAAGCTTGGGTTTATCATCTAAACTAGGGTTAAGATTTTGTTGTTCATCACCACACTTTATATTAAGGTTATCTAAAAACCCTAATCTCTTTATATTTATGATTTTATATGTATATGTTGTCTATGTAATTAATCACCATCTAGGAAACATATTTACATGAAAAATGGATTTTTTACTTGTGCTCATGGTATGATATACTTTTACATATGTTATATGGATGTTAATATCATGTGGGAATGGTAGTATAAGTATTTCACAAGTGTGGTTTATGTATAAAAAGTATATATAAACTAGTGGTTTTAAAAGTTACTTAATAAGTTTATAAGTATAAGGACTTGTTAATCTTGTTATCTTGAATAATATTTGGACAAATCATGGACTAAGGACCTTAAATATGTAAGACATGTGATATATGCTGTTGTAGAGGACTTGTAACATGTTACTAAACTAAAAAGTTACAAAACAAGTTTAAACACATTATTAACTAAAAACCCAAAACTTTCTGTTTTAATTTGAAATATAAAGCATTCATTTTATATTTTTATAAAATACTACATCTCATGAGGATTCCAAAATGTAAGAAAATCGAAAAACCAATTTATAACGAAGGAGATACGCCATTTGTAAGTTATACGAAAATAAACACTTTTATAAAAGAAATTTTATAAAAACTATTACAAACCACATCTGATATAAATGGTGGTTATTTTTCACAGAAAGTATTTATTTTTAGGATTCTAAAACATTAAGAATCATAATTTTTAGATCAATAACGAAGGAGTTATGAATTTTTCCTTGTTTACGATAATTAAAGTTTATAAAAATAATTATATAAACTACGAACATTAAAAATCACTATTCATCTCTGATACATTTTGGAAAATACTTTAGTTAGATAAAGCTTTTAATTACGAAGACGTGCTCAAAAGAATCACTAAAATCAGAGTTAAAACGAATAAGATATGACATTTACGAGTTTACGATAGCTAAATTTATAAAAATAAATTCATAAAAGTATATGAATAGTAAAAAGTACTGTTCATCAGTAGGTTGAAAATATGAAAATGTAATATTTTGATACCTCATCTTAATACGAAAGCGTGGACATAAGAAACGGACTTAAAACGATAAAGTTACACCATTTTTACTAAAGAGATATTTATAAACGTTTTTGCTTTATAAATATGATTTCACCAATAAGATTAGATGGTGATGTAGCTATATGGAATGATATACGGTATTAGTTATTCAAAATACTTAGTACTCATTCGGCCTATAATTAATTAGGTTGCACTCGGGCGTATTTTTGACGTGTTTTCATGCATTTGATTTACATTGTAAACTCATCCACTTGAGGTGAGTTCATAGCCCCACGTTTTACATTTATAATTATTTACAAGCTTTAGGGTGAGAAACATATGCATGTTTTACAAATTGGACGCAAGTGGACATTTTATATTATGATTATGTGTTTGCCTAAGTAGCGATAACCCTCTAAGCCCATTATCATGAACTGTCATTTACTTGTTATGAGCGTGAATGTTATAAATAGATCTATTTGGGATTGACATCCCTGTTCGGGTGAGTCATGCTCACTGTGTCGGTACGCCGAACAACGAACGTATACCATGTCGGATTTAGGATGTTACGGGTTAGAACATCATCACGGGCAATGTTGGCAATTTATATTGGAATTCATACATGTCGAGCTTCAGTGTCATGAGCTTAGGGAAACGTAATTACATTTTATGATGTTTGCATCTGTTGCATTATCATGGGGAAATCTTACGGTCCTACATTATACATTTTACAAACCTATGAATTCACCAACATTATTGTTGACGTTTTAAGCAATGTTTTCTCAGGAGATCAGTGAGATACAAGACCAGGGATACATTGGTGGTCGTTATTTTAGAAGTCACCTACATTAAAGATTTGGTTGCATTACATTTTGGGAATATGTTTGTTATGAACTAAAATCTTTATATTTTGAACAATGAACAAGTGAAGTTTTGGACTTATGTAACAACAATTTGTTAAATCCAATGTATCAGTTTTAAACGACTTTTAAATCGTCATTCTTATATATATCTTGTGCTATTGTTCTATGAAGTACCACCCCCAGACCCATATTCTGATGTGATCCAATTTAGGGGTGTTACATATTGTGATTGGTCTTCTAAAGTTAAAATTCGTCAAAGATCATCTTTGTTCTTCTTGTGAGTTAGGGAAAGCCAAACGAAAGTCTTTTTAGACAAAGACTACCCCAAGCTCCAAAAGACTGTTACAACTTCTACATATGGACTTATGTGGTCTCATGCGGGTAGAAAGTATTAATGGAAAGAAATATGTTCTCGTAATTGTTGATGACTACTCCAGATATACTTGGACTCACTTCTTGAGGTCTAAAGATGAAACACCTGAAGTTCTTATTGATTTCCACCAACTTGTTCAAAGAGGACTTCCTGCTCAAGTTAGAACAGTTCGAACTGACAAAGGCACGGAATTTTTGAATAAAACTCTTCATGCATACTTTGCTCAAGAATGGCTTGAATGCCAAACATCCGTTGCTCGAACACCTAAACAAAATGGTGTTGTCGAAAGACAAAACCGTACTCTTGTTGAGGCTGATCGAACAATGCTAAGCACCACTAAAGTTCCTCTGTACTTTTAGGCTGAAGCAATTGCCACAACATGTTTTACTCAAAACCGTTCACTCGTAATTCCTCGACATGAGAAAACACCTTACCACATCATCAATGACCGAAAACCGTCTGTTAAGTTCTTTAACATTTTTAAATCTCTTTGCTACATCGTCAGAGATGGTGAAAATCTTGACAAAATGAAGGAAAAAGGTGATGCATGTACTTTTTTAGGGTATTCTACTCAGTCAAAAGCATATCGGGTATATAACAAGAGTACAAAAGTGATAGTCAAAACCATTCATGTTAACTTCGACGAATTGCCTCACATGGCGTCAAATCACGGCAGTTCTGACCCCGTTCCATAATGTCTGACAACGACACTTAAACAAGACAGTTTAAGTCCCGGTCCCTAAAGTCAAGAAAATGTCCCTCAAGCAGTTAAGACAGTAACAATGTCAAATGAGCTGGATTTGCTATTTAGTCTGATGTTCGATGAATTACTCAATGGAACTACTTAAGTTGTGTTAGAGTCTTCCACTGTAACTACTGCTGATGCACCTAATCAACATGAACAACAACACACAACTCCATTTACTTCAACAACAGTTGCTGCAAATACACCTCTATCGAACATTCAAAAAACACCTGAAACTACAAGTAAAGCACCAACTCAAGCACCAATTGTCACTGCTACTTAGAACATTAATCAAGCAAAAACTAATAAAGAAAATGCACAAGTTAAAGAAGACGAATTTATCAACATCTTTAGTACATCGGTACAAGAATAAGGGGAGACATCATCTCATCATGTTGACTCGTCAAACATGAATACATTCTATGAACGACACCCTTCTAAACATCGTTGGACAAAAGATCATCCGTTAGAACAAGTACTGGAAATCCTTCTAAATCAATTAGAACAAGACGTCAGCTAGAAACAGATGGCAAGATGTGTATGTTCGCATTCAGCGTGAGTTGAACCGAACCAAAGAACATCAAAGAATCCATGGCTGATTCTACATAGATTGAAGCGATGCAGGAAGAACTTCACAAGTTTGATCGATTAAATGTGTGGGAATTAGTCGACAGACCACTCTGCAAAAATGTCATTAACATAAAGTGGCTCTTCAAAAACAAACATGATGAGGAAAATACTGTAATTCGTAACAAAGCTCGTCTTGTAGCAAAGGGATACGCTCAAAAGGAAGGAATTGATTTTGAAGAGTCATTTGCACCAGTTGCTATGTTGGAAGTTGTTCGCTTATTCGTTGCGTATGCTGCACACAAATCATTTCTAGTATACCAGATGGACGTCAAGACATCAATTTTTTATGGACCTCTGAAGGAAGAAGTGTATGTAAACCAGCCAGATGGATTCGTAGACCCATATCATCCTGACCAAGTCTACCGTCTAAAGAAGGCATTATATGGACTCAAACAAGCTCTAAGAGCGTGGTACGATGAATTCTCCAACTTCCTCGTATCAAAAGGATTCTCAAAAGGTTCTATTGATCCAACTATGTTCATAACTAAACATGGGGAAGACATATTGCTTGTGCAAATTTACGTTGATGACATTATTTTTGGTTCTATGAGCCCAAATCTTTCAAAAAGGTTTAAAAAACTAATGCACAACACGTTTGAAATATCTATGATGGGGGAGCTGAAATTCTTTTTTGGTTATTCAGTTCTCCAATCCCCAAGAGTATTTTTATAAACCAAGCTAAGTATGCTCAAGAGATACTTAAAAAGCATGGTATGACCTCATGTGATAGCATTGGTACTCCAATGACTACTAAACACCTAGATGCTGACTTGAGTAGAACTTTGGTTGACCAAATGAAATATCGTAGTATGGCCAGAGCACTCATGTACCTAACAGCAAGTAGACCAGATATTGTACATGCAACATGTTATTGTGCTCGTTATCAAGCAAAACCGACTGAGAAACATCTCACTGCAGTTAAACGGATCTTTCGGTACCTTAAGAATACCATTAACATGGGACTCTGGTATTCGAAGGACACCGGTTTCGAACTAACTTCTTTTTCAGATTCGGATCACGCGGGCTGTCTCAATTCACGTAAGAGCACATCTGGTGGCATACAATTTCTATGTGGTGATAAGCTAGTCAGCTGGTCGTCAAAGAAGCAAGACTGCACTTCAATGTCCTCAGCAGAAGCCGAGTATGTGTCTTTATCTGCATGTTGCACTCAAGTTCTATGGTTGAGAACTTAGCTCACATATTATGGCTTTTACTTTGATAAAATACATATGTATTGTGACTCAAAGGCAGACATTGCCATCTCATGCAATCCAGACCAGCATTCCCATACCAAGCACATTGATGTCCGATATCACTTTATAAAGGATCAGGTTGAAAAGGGTATTGTTGAATTATTCTTTGTCGGAACAGAATACCAGTTAGCTGGCATGTTTACTAAAGCCTTACCCGAAGATAGGTTTAAGTATCTCGTCAGACGACTTAGTATGAGATGTTTGACTCCATAAGAACTGGAGGTTCTGGCAAACGAATCTGCTTGATATACTTCAAACACCGATTTGTAAATATCTATGAAAAAGAAAAATACAAAAATATAAAACCAACAAAAAGAAATAGAAAAATATAAAATCTATAAAAACAAAATATAAAATCAAAAAATTTCAAAAATACCAAAAAGAATTTTCTCGACATGTCTCTTGGAATCGATAACATTTACGTACCTAAAAATGTCGATTAACATTGACACGGGTGTGTAAATGAAGTTCGAGCAAGAGTTCAAATGCTTTAAAACATGTCATTTCTAATTTTCTCGAATGGCTTACAGTTACCTCAGACTGTAACCCAGACCCAAATGTTAGGGCCGTGTGCGCTTCAGTGCACTTACTCTACAAATAGAAGAGAAGTCTTCTATCATGGTTTTTAAAAATCGTTGAACATAATTTTTCAAAAAGAACTTTCAATGTCAAATTGTTCACAATAATATTCGTGGTATCTTTCCTTAATAAGTGGTATTAGTTTAAATTTGTTGTGTTAAACACTCTTTTTTCTCAAATAAGTTTAAAAATTGGTCTTGTAGGTTTCAATTTTTTCTTCACAAATGTCATATTCATGTAGATCAATTTTTGAGGGGAGCTTTTAAAACACAAAGCCTTTTAATGGATTTGATGCATCCTCATAACTGTCAATTTTATGTATCCAAACTCATTCATGTGAAATTTATATGTAGTATATTCAAATCGTTCATATTATATTATTAATTGGTCACTAAAGGCCATCTCACTCCGTCTTCAACATATTTGTGGTGTCATATCAATTTTTCTTTTAACGTCAACTTTTAAAAATTAATGGTATCCCACATACTATGTTGAAGGAGAGCTATCAGAAAAATGAATTCATGCAATATCGTGGTTTAATTTTTCTCCCCATGGAATTTTTCATGTCATAAATTTTAATCAATTGGTATTTCAAATACTAAGAGATTTATTATTTTAAATAAGGGGAGAAAATGTGATTAAAATGTGATATAGAAGAATGTGATCTTTAAGACTCTAAGTGCAACTCTTTCCTTCATGTGCAAAACAATTTCGAATCTCGGAGCACATGTGTAGGGGGAGTATTTCAAAATGTCTGTATCAATGGTTTTATGGTTCGATCTATATACCCACAACCAATTAACTCACGACGTCGATGAAGTCATAAGGTGGTTAAGGTTAGGTATAAGTCCTATGATCCAACCAGAACCGGAGGGATCTACCCAAGGACATTCCATAGATAGAATTAGAAGTCCTTAGGTATGATTGGAGATGAATGAGAATAAGGGAAAAATGCCGACTAAGATTGAGCTAACACTGGAACAATCACAACAAGGTGTTAGTGATGACGTCTTGGTAAGCATTGAAGGGGTTGAAGAATGAAAAAGAAAAGTATGGATAAAGGGTGAAAACAAAGCAGCCCTCCACACAACTTAGGCAGAAACCGGGTCAATACATAATCTATCAAAATCACAAAGATGATTGTTGGTATTGAAGAAAGCCGTCATGGACCCAGTGATGCAATGCACAACCCTTCCCAGCCATTCGAGTTTCTCTCAAAAGAAACTTGTCTCATTTGTCACGAAGATACACACGTTATCTATTGACATCTCACTCCGAGATTGTTGATATTGAATAGGTGGCAGTCAGCTCCAGCCTCCGATTACTAAAACCAAAGTGCACAAATCGAGTCTAGAGCCAAGAGAGATCAAAATAAATCTCATTAGGACACAATGTCAAAATACAAATTGTTATTCATCAATATAACATTTGGTATCAAAGAGTCCTACGCATTATCCTTGAGATCTTGCCAGAACATTCAGAGTGATACTCTCTAGTATTCACAGTGACGAATGGAAATCCTTCCAGAGTCAACCTCAAACAGCTCTACGGTAGGTGACTTGCAAGATTCTATATGAATCAAGCTTGTGCCAACTGGATATCAATTTGGTCCAGTAAATGAATTGACGACTTAATTAGAAAGATAGTAACTATCTGATTCACTCTTACCGTGTTGTCTGCTTTGAGACGCTCCGGTAACGAGAACGGCTAGTACAGCTGCGAAACCCTGTCAAGAAGATTCATATGAATTCTATCTGATCACAGGCAGTATTTATACTACTCCCTTTGTCCCATTTTTATTGTCCATGTTTCCTTTTTAGGATGTCCCAATTTAATTGTCCACTACTAAAAATAGATAGGAAAGTTTAATCAAGTTTACTATATTACCCTTGTTTGAAATTATTCTTACAAACTTTAAAGAAGACTTTAATTAATTAGCTAAGGGTAAAACTATCATTCTGTCAAAAAGTAAGAAAGAGAAAGCAGTATTAAATGCACTTTTCTTAAACTGTGTGTTTTTGTCGGGGGACAATAATTTTGGGATGGAGGGAGTAATTAACAAGGAACCGTGGTTATTGAAACCGTATTCGACGAAGTGACAAAGATACTTTCGTCCATCTCTGTTGTTTATCACTAACCTTTTAAATGCAGATTCAAACATAGGTGTTGCAACCATGTACCAGCGAAGTCGGATTCATTACCACATACTCATACTCGAGCTCTAAAAGTCAATTATTTAGCATCAAGAGTGTTGATCCTAAACTTCCTCAAAGATCTTCAAAGTCAAATCAAGAATCGTATTTTGGGGAGATTGTTAGCCTTATGTTCATATAAGTCAAACAAGAATGCAATAAGTACGTGTATGCCGATCAAGAGCACAAGTTGATCAAGAAAGTCAAATCAAGATAATTCAAGTCAAGGAGATGATGCAAGATGAAAGATCTCAAGAACTCAAAGTCAAAAGATGAAGGATCAAGATCAAGATCACATAAATGATACCAAAAGAATGCCATCGGTCGTCGAAAGCATGAAGGAACAAAGCCATTACAAACAAGAAAAGACAAAGACAAGACCAAAGAAGGCAAAAGCCCAAACGTTATATTTTCAACATTGGGGAAGATAAAGTCAAATCAAGATAACCTTCATCAAGAACGTCAACGTTGGGGGGATCAAAGAAGACCTCAACATTGGGGGAGATTGTTAGCCTTAGTTTTATATAAGTCAAACATGAATGTTATCGGTCTTATTAGTTATAATTAGTCTTGTTAAATAATAGGCTAGTCAGGATTAATGGGCTTGGATTGTAATCTAATATTGTCTATGTTTTGGGCTCGAAGCCCAAGATAAGCCAAGCCCGGCCCAAGTTATAAATCCATACGCCATCATGAAGGCTTAGGGTATAAATAGGACCCTCTCCACACATAGAGAGGGTGTTGGTTACCATTTTTTACATTTGTATGTGTGTGTAATCATCCACCACACCAAACTCTCTCTTTTAATATAATATTCTTCCATTTCCTTTTCTCTCTTTTCTTTTTTCTTATTTCGTCCTAAGTGCTTATTGGGTATGCTTATTATGTTGTGATATGGGTTAAGTTTTTAGGATAATAACTTTGAATGTCTATTATTTAGTTATCTTATATTACTTATCTATTTTACTTAAATAGTATAAATATAGTGTATGAAAGTATAAATTGGAGTATGTTATCTTGAAATTAAGTCGTCAACCATCACACCACTGATAACGTCTAAGGGTGACCGTACAACACTCGTTTGACCTCTATGCATCAACCTAGAAAACATATTTTGAAACGTATATCTGAAATGAACATTAATTAGACTAGGTCGTGTTCAGACATCGTTGCATTTGCTTGTTTGATCTTGCTATTGTCACCTTGTTGAGGTGAGTTCTCGTAGCCCCACTTTTTAAATCTTTTTTGTTGGAGGAAAATGATACTTAAATCTGTTTTGAGATGATTTTCTGTACTGTGAAAACGATGTCAATAAATTCACTATGTATTTTTAGTATTGTACGCGTTTGCTTTTAGTCGTAATCGTTAAGTTAAATTGCGTAAGCTAAAAATGATCATTCAATGTAAACGGGCATCAAACAATTAAATGTTTACATAAAGCAAGTGTTAAGTAATTATTTTGAGAATAATTATTAACTTTGTTCATTTTATTTTATTGGTTACGTATATTGTTTACGTTTCGTGATAAAATTTCATTTAGGTATTCCCGGAATCACCAAAATTAATCTACACTTCAACGAATACTCATTTTTATTTCCAATACTCAAAGTTTATAAAACTTTGCCCATGTTAGTCATATGTGGCCAAATATTTTAAGAGATAATCAAACAAAGACTAACAAATTCTCAAGTGTACACATTCTAAATAAAACTACAATGATGCATTTAAATAATACTTGCACCTTTTCACCTAGATATTTTATTAGTCTTTTCATTCCATGATTTCATGGGATAACCTACATCTAAGGGGACATAAGAACATTTCATTAACAACGAAGGACCATGTACAAGTCTAGGGTTAGTAAACCTAGCTCATGACAATGGGTTTTGACCACTAGTCACCCTTAAAACCCTCCCCTTGTTCCCAACGTCCACCTTTGTCTTGTAGTATTGAGACTGATTTGACTAACCATTACTACTTATAAGTCATTCACTAGAAGAAATAATAACATACACTTCATTACTTAGCCAAAAACCAACTCCATCTCTCTTTTTCTATTCCTTTTGGCTATGGCAAAACCCAAACCACCATAAACAATTCTCACAATTAATTTTACCATATATACAAATAAACTAAGATCATATCTAACGTGATACAAGAAGTTTTGGAGGCTTTGTTGGTTGATTAAGAGGGTTAATCAAAGGAGAAGCATGATTAGGGTTTTATATTGAATTAAGGTTTCTTGGTTGTGAAAGCTAAGGTTTATAATCTAAACAAGGGTTTATATTTTGTTGGTCATCCTATCACATCATACTAAGGTCATCTAAAACTCTCAATATCTTTACTTTTATGATTTTATGCATATATATGTTCTATGTAGCAAAATCACCATTTAGGATACTTTTGAACATGTAAAATGGATTTTTACTTGTGATCATTGTTTTGTGAACTTTTACATATGTTATGTGGTTGGTAATATCATGTTATAATGGTATTATAAGTATTGTATAATGTTGGTTTAAGTATAAAAAGTATATGGATAAACTAGTTAACTAAAAGTTACTTAATGAGTTTATGATTTTATAAGTGTTATCAAGGACTTGATTCTTGTACATTTTTTGACAATGATGGACTTAAGGACCTAAGGAATGTAATACATGTGATATATAGTGTTGTAAAGCATTTGTAACAAAGTGACTAAACAAGAAAGTTATAAAATCAAGCCTAAACATGTTTTTATGAAAAATATCAAAACACTCTATTTGAATTCGAAAATAAAGGTATTTATTTTATATTTTTATAAAATACTACGTCTCATGATGATTCCAAAAAGGTAAGAAACTCAAAAAACGGATTAATAACGAAGAAGATACGTAGTTTACAAGTTATACGTTAATTAAACGCGTTATAAAAGAAATTTTATAAAAACAAGTTATAAAATACTTCTGATATATAAAGTTTATTATTTTTCACAGATAACACTTGTTTTTAGGATTTCAAAACATTTCGAATCATAATTTTTGGATCAATAACGAAGGAGTTATGAATTATGCGAGTTTATATACTTAAATGTATAAAAATACTTTTATAAAACTATTTTTATAAAAGTTACTATTCATCTTAGACATGAACAATTTGAAAACATCATTAGTATTATATAACTTTTAATAACAAAGACGTGCTCGAAAGAATCACTAAAACGGAGCTAAAACGAGTAAAATACGACATTTACGGGTTTTACGATAACTAAATCTATAAAAATAATTTTATAAGCTATTATGAACAGTAAAAGTAATGTTCGCCAGTAGGTCAAAAATATTAAAAAGTAATATTTGATAAAGTATTAATACGAATGCTGTGGACGTATGGAAACGATAAAAGTTTACGTCGTTTTTTACTAAGAACTATTTATAACGTTTAACTTTATAATACAATTTCACAAACGCAATTTAGATGGTGAGTAGTTTTATATAATTTTATATGGTAGTAGTTAATCAAAGTGCTTAGTACTTATATGACCTATATTGGATTAGGTTGCATTCTGTCATTTCTGTGACGCATTTTCTGTTGTATTTGGTAAAGAAAAGAAAAAAAATTATCATTAACTCAAGGTGAGTTCATAGCTTCACATTTTACATTTTAATGATTTACAAGTTTTGGGGTGAGAAACATATGCATGTTTTTACAATTAGACGCAAGTGGACATTTCACATTTACGATTACGTGTTTGCCTAAGTAGCGATAACCCTCTGAGCCCATTATCATGAACTGTCAATTACTGTTGTGAGCGCGAATGTTATAAATAGATCTATTAGGATTGACATCCCCGTTCGGGTGATTAGCTATCACTGGACAAACGAACGTATACCATGTCAGACATAGGATGATGTGGGTTAGAACATCATCACGGGCAATGTTGGTAATTTATATTGCATTTCATACATGTCGAGCTTCAGTGTCATGAGCTTAGGAAAACGTAATTACATTTTATGATGTTTGCATCTCTTACATTATCATGGGGAAATCTTGCGGTCCTACACTATACATTTTATAAACCTATGATATCACTCAACAATATGTTGACGTTTTAAGCAATGTTTTTCAGGGGATCAATAAGGCACGAGGTGTAAGGGATACATATGTGGTTTTGGTTTGGATGTCATGCATTAAAGATTTTGTCGCATTACATTTTATATATCTGTTATGGGCTAGAAATCTTTGTATTTTGAACAAGTGAACAAGTAAAGTTTTGGGCTTTGTAACAAAGAATTTGTTAAATCTAATGTATCAGTTTTAAACAACATTTAATAGTCGTTCTTATATGTATCTTGTGTTATTGATCTATGAAGTACCACCCCCAACCCATATTCTGTTGCGTCCCAATTTGGGGGTGTTACACCAAATGAAAAAAGGGTCATAGGTACTAAATGAGTTTACAGGAACAAGAAGGTTTCAGAGGCATTGTGAATAGAATAAAGCATGGTTGGTTGCTCAAGGTACCACACAAGAAGAAAGGATAGGGATAGGATGAAGTTTTTGCCTTTGTTGCCAGAATTGAAGCAATTAGGCTATTCTTAGCCTATGCCTCTTTTAAAGACTTTGTGGTGTACCAGATGGATGTCAAGAGTGCTTTTCTTTATGGTAAGATTGAAGAGGAAGTCTATGTTTGTCAACCACCAGGTTTTGAAGACCCAGACTTCCCTGACAGAGTATACAAAGTAGAAAAGGCTCTATATGGTTTGCATCAAGCTCCCAGAGCTTGGTATGAGACCTTGTCTACTTTATATTTTTTTTTTTTTTTTTTTTTTTTTTTTTTGTTTGGTATTGTTTTTTTCTCTTTCGTTAGAAAATAGGTTTCAGCGAGGACAGATAGATAAAATTTTGTTTATCAAGAGGGACCAAGGTGATATTCTGATAGTACATGTATATGTAGATGATATCATTTTTGGGTCTACAAAGAAGAAGTTATGCACAGAGTTTGAAAAGATGATGCTAGAAGTTTTTAGATGAGTTTTATAGGTAAACTCACATTCTTCTTTAGGACTGCAAGTGAAGCAGAAGGAAGATGGGATTTTTATAAGCCAAGACAAGTATGTGACTGAGATTTTGAAGAAATTTGGCTTTAGTGATGTCAAAACAGCAAACACACCTATGGAAACCCATAAGCCTTTGCTCAAAGATGCAGATGGTGAAGATGTAGATTAACACATGTATAGATCAATGATTAGATCATTGATGTATCTTACTTCTTCAAGACCAGATATAATGTTTGTTGTATGTGTATATGCCAGATTCTAAGTTAACCCTAAAGTGTCACATCTTCATGCTGTGAAAAGAATTTTTAGATATCTTAAAGGTCAACCTAAATTGGGCCTTTGGTATCCTAAGGATTCACCTTTTGATTTGGTGGCATATACTGATAGTGGGGCTATGTAGAGCAAGTTAAGGAAAAGAAGTCCACAAATTGGGGTTGTCAATTCCTAGGATGTAGATTGATTTCATGGCAGTGTAAGAAGCAGATTGTGGTTGCTAATTCCACAACAGAGGCTGAATATGTAGCTGCTTCAAGTTGCTAGATCACAGTGCTTTGAAAATTCAAAATCAATTGCTTGATTATGGGTATTACTTTATGCATAAATGATCTATATTGATAATGAGAGCACGATATGCATAGTGAAGACCCTATTTTTCACTCAATGACAAACAATTGAGATTAGACATCAACTTCATAGAGATTCAATGAAAGAAGCTACTTTAAACGATCAGATTCACACTGACAAGAATGTTGCAGATTTGATTACAAAAGCATTTGATGTAAGTAGATTTCAATATTTGATTGCTAATATTAGAATGCTCAATCTTAAAGTTTTTGGTAAGGAAACAGAAAGTGAGAGAGTTGCGTGAGTATAAAAACAGATAAGAGAGATGTGTGATAAAAATAGACATAGAGATTTAGTAAGAAAAAGAAATGAGAGAATTTGTGAGTTGAAAAACAGAAAGAGAGTTGAATATATTAAAAACAGACAGAGATAATTGTGAGCTAAAAGAATTGAGAGAAATCAAAAACAGACAGAGAGTTTTTGTGAGTTAAAATGTTACTTTGATGATGGCAAAGCTGATTAGAATGGAATTGGAGTTAATCTGTATTCAAAGTTAATGCTGCTAGGCATAAACTTAATATGCTGTATAAGTTAATGCTGTTAGGCATAAACTTACTACTGTTGTTGAAAGTTAATGCTGCTAGGCATAAACTTACTGCTGCTTGGAAAAGTTAATGCTGCTAGGCTTAACTTACTGCTGAGTTACTATTGCTGGGTTACTTACTACTGCTAGTTGAAAGTTAATGATGTTAGGCATAACTTACAACTACTAGCGAACGTTAATGTTGTTGAGGGTGTTTATATAAATACTTCGATTAAGGGTTTCATTCAAACTTTTACTCGATTTCAATCTTTGATATACTCTCTAATCATAAACCCTAACTCAATTTTATCGTTAATCATCAAAACCCATTACAATGTCTGCTCTAAAGTTTGCTGATTCACACAACATGGTCACATTCTTGGCTAAACCCACTGAAAGTGAAGGGTTTGTGTAAATTGTGGATTTCTTGAATGTGAATCCTATCAAATATGCGTTAACGGTTAATCCTACAATCTATACTTCATGTATTGAGCAGTTTTGGGCTACTGCAAAACTGTTAATGGAGAAGTTCAGTTACAAACCCTAGTGGATGGGAAGAAAGTGATCATCACTAAGACAAGTGTAAGAAGAGATCTTCAATTGGAAGATGCTAAAGTAATTAAATGTCTACCCAATGCTAATATTTTTTAGCAACTTGCTTTAATTTGATGATGGCAATGCTGATTAGAAAGGAATTAGAGTTAATGCTGGTGATTCAAAGTTAATACTGCTAGGCATAAACTTACTATTGCTGGTTGTAAGTTAATGTTGCTAGGCTAAATTTACTACTGAGTTACTACTATTGGGTTACTTACTACTGCCAGTTGAAAAGTTAATGCTGCTAGGCATAACTTACTACTGTTGGTGAACGTTAATGCTATTGAGGGTATTTTCATAAATACTTTGATTAAGGGTTTCAATCACTCATTCAATCAATTTTAATCTTTCATATACTCTCTAATCATAAACCCTAACTTAATTTCATCATTCTTCATCAAAACCCAACACAATGTCAGATCTAAAGTTTGCTGATACTCACAATTTAGTTGCATTTTTGGAGAAACCCACTGAAAGCAAAGGTTTTGAGGAGATAGTTGATTTTCTGAATGCAAACCCTATCAAATATGCTTTAACCGTCAATCCTACAATCTATTGTTCATGTATAAAACAGTTCTGGGATACTGTCAAAGCAAAAATGGTTAATATGGAAGTATGATTGCAAGCCCTAGTGAATAAGAAGAAGGTGATTATAACTGAATCTACAATAAGGAGAGATCTTCAACTAGAAGATGCTAATGGTGTTGATTGTCTGCCAAATGTTGCAATTTTTGAGCACCTTACACTCATGGGGTATGAAAAACTTTCTTAGAAGCTTACATTTTACAAGGAATTCTTTTATCCTCAATGGAAGTTTTTAATTCATATAATTTTGCAATGCCTAAGTGCTAATACTACTGCATGGAACGAATATAGTAGCACTATGGCCTCTGCAATTATTTGCTTATCCACAAACCAAAAATTCAACTTTTCTAAGTATATCTTTGATAATATGGTGAAGAATGTAGATAGTATGGTAGAATTCTGGATGTATCCAAGATTCGTACAAGTATTTGTGAATAAACAAGTTAGGGATATGTCACATCATAAAAGGATTTATATTACCCCCTCTCATACTAAGAAGATATTTGGGAAGATGGAGAGGGAAGGAAAAGGTTTTTCTGGAAGAGTTACCCCTTTATTTCAAACTATGATGGTTCAAGTCATGAAGAAATGGGTGAAGGTTCAGAAATACCAAATGATCCCCATCACACACCCATCATTACTTGACCATCATCATCCCAACCTCAGAGGAAGCAAAAATCTAGGAAGTCCAAGAAAAAGAACACTAAGGTTTCTGAGCCTAGTAGATCTACTGATAATGTACTAGATAAAAATGTACCTACAACTTCCAATGATCCACTACTCAGTGATGAGGATAGACTGAAACTTGCTAAATTGATAGACTTATGTACCAACTTACAAAAGAAGGTTCTTGATTTGGAGAAGGCCAAAACTGCTCAAGATAGTGAAATTGCTAGTTTAAAGAAGAAGGTCAAGAAGCTAGAGAGGAGGAATAAGTCAAGAACTCTAGGGCTCAAAAGGTTAAGGAAGGTTGGTTCAGCTAGAAGGGTAGAATCCTCTGATGAATCTAGTTTGGGTGATCAGGAGGATGCATCCAAACAAAGGAGGAAAATAGCTAATATTGATGCTGATGCAGAGATTACATTGATTGATGAGACTCAGGAGAGGAATGATGATAACCTAATGTTTGATACAGGTGTTTTAGATGAGCAGGAAGTTGATGTTAAAAAGATAGTTAGTAGTGCTAATGTTACTACTAAAAGTGCTACAACAACAATTGTTGATGAATTGACCCTGACTCAGACTTTAATAGATATCAAAGCTGCAAAACCCAAAGTTAGAGGGGTTATGATTCAAGAGCCAAGCAAATTTACAATAACAACTACAACAACACCAGCTGCATCAAAACCTTCACAAGATAAAGGCAAGGAAAAAATAATTAAGTTTGAGAAGTCTTTAAAGAAGAAGGATTATATTATGTATAATCAAGAGGTTGCTCTAAATCTTTAAGCTTAATTACAAGCTGAATTAGAAGAAGAAGAAGAAGAAAGGCTTACAAGACAAAAGGAAGAAGAAGCCAACATAGCTTTAATTGAATCATAGGATATCACACAAGCAATTATGGATGCTGACTATCAAATAGCTCAACAATTACAAGCAGAAGAACAAGAGCAGTTGAGTATTAAAAAAAGTCAAAGTTTTTTGAACATCTATTGAAGTTGGTTAAAGTAAAGCATGGGAATACAAGGCCAGAAAAAGGCTATGAAAGCGTGCTATGGGGTGATCTAAAGACTATGTTTGAACATCATATAGAAGATGAAGTATGGAGGAGTTTACAAGGAGAGAAAGTATTGCTTTGGAGGTTATATGATTCTTGTGGAGTACACTTTGTGAGGTTTAAAGATATGCATGTCTATATGATAGTAGAGAAGAGATATCAACTTACACCAGCAACAATCACTGATATGCTGAATAAGAAGCTAAAATTTGAGTATTGAAATGAAATGTGTTATCAGCTTCTTAAGCTTATGGCA
>BQNB010016051.1:51702-65519 GCA_026074375.1 Tanacetum coccineum
TTTTGAAAATAAGCTTACCCTACAGTATATATTCTACTTAGGTATAAGGATTTTGCAAAGTTTTCATAGAAATAGAAATGAATCAAAAAGTAAAATGAAGAGTCTAAGCTGAAATGATGTGTGTGTTGCTGATGCACTTTGCAGCTGATGCAATGTGCAAACTACTCAAAGATAAGCTAAACTTTGAGGCCTAACTCTTTCACTAAATGAATCTAAAAGAGCACAACACAACCTTAAACTCTAAAATGCTTTTAAAATCTTAAAATCTAAGTCCTACACAGTTTTAAAATGTGCCCTGGTGCTGGCAATGATCTTTAACTCCCAAACTTTTTAAATTCTAAACTCTAACTTTTAAAAACTGTTTAAAATTTTGTTGTAAAGGCTAACTCAGCTAAATGAAAGGTTTTGACAGAATGCCTTTGACTTTTTGAGTCAAATTCAGACTAATCCAAACACTGCCTTAAACTAAAACTGTCAAACTTTATTGCACTTAAAAGCTATTTAAAAGCTAAAACTCCTAAATCTTTTTATCTACACCTAGTTAATATGACCTAATAGAGCTGTATAAGCTATAAAACTTATAGCTTATAAGTAAAAATAAGCTACTTCTTCAACTAGGCTTATATTTCTTCTATTTATGACAGAAGTGAAAAAGGGAAATGAAAACTTATTTTTGAACTAAAAACTATGATTAAATTAGCTTAAATTAGCCCACACACTCAGCCAAGAGTGGCTGAGTGCATTTGACCCATAACAAACCCCATTTGACCCATTTTAAGGTCAATGCCAAACACCTCCTTAAATATAAAATACGTTTTTTAAAATGCTTTTTAGTGAAGGGAAGGCTGATAGATGTGATTACTAGTAATGTTTACCCATTTTAACACAATCTTACACATGTTTAACAGGTTTAAGAAGCTTATAAGAATCTTATAAATTTGACAGTAGCAATATCACAAACTCTTAACTTTTTTATTAAAAACCAAAATATTACAACATAAACTTTTTAAAGTAAAGCTGAATTACACTAATGCTTAAAAGAAAGACTTAAAATTAAAATTAAACTAAAAACATAAAAAAAATGGTTGTGTGGCTCGGCTTGCTCTCTTGGCTCTTTTATACAAGCTCTCAGCCTTCACTTGGTCTTGGGAAGAGCTTGTTGTGAGTGTACATTGCATCCAAGGCAATCCTAGCCCTCCATGGGCTTCTCTTCATTTTCAGCCATGGATGTTGACTTCGGGTTGTGTGATTTTGTTAGATTGCCCGGAGCTTGGCATTTTAAACAGGGAAATGGGTGTGGGTTTAGGATTGGACTGGGTAAAGGGAGGTTTGGGTAAAAGAATGGGGTGGTAACATGTGATGGTGAAGGTTTTGAGGTGGTGGCGGGAAACGGGTTGAGGGGGAAGCTGTTATTGGCTAGCAGTTTTAAAAAGTTTGAAAAGAACAAGAAGAACCCCTGGACTTCTTATTTCTTTCCATTTCGTTTTGTCCTTTTTATTTAGTTATAAAAGAGTTTAAAAAGTTGGCATAAACAGCCCTTGTGTTTTATTAAAACAAAGATATAAAAGGTTTTGATAATGGCAGTTTCAGCCCTTGGTGGTTCTTTTAAGTTAACTAAGTTTGTAAAATTGCAAAATCAGTCCCTCTCTTTGTTTAAAACACTTTTTTTCTTTTTACAAACACTTTTAAACTTGACAATTTAGGTCCCCAGGGTTTATAAAAATAGGTATTGGGCCAGTAATGGGCTTGGGTTGTGTATTGGGCTTGTATTGGGCCCAACTGAGTCAGGCTTGTGTTATTGGGCTTTTTAAGGCCCAATAAGGTTTGGTGGGTTAATGTTTGTCACACCTGGCGAGATTAGGCTGACAATGGCTAGGATTGGGCCATCAAAGCTTCATATTCTTTGTCAATTGCAACACAAATGGGCTGTTGTCATTGATTGAGGGCCATTGGTCCTTCACAGTCCTTCGAAATATACAATTGGGGGCCTTTTCCGGCCCAACCAAATGGGTTAGATTGCATTCAATAGTATTCTTCAATTACGGCTCCGGTTTTGACTGTTAATTTGTTGAGTTGACTTTGACTTTGACTTTTCTGGTCTTTGGCTTTGATTTGGCCTTGTCCTTCACAGCTTTTCCATTCCGAGTCCGGTTTTGTCATTCTTTTGCTGTGTTTTCTGTCTTTTGGTATGATATCCTTTTCCTGCACAACACTAAGTGGAAAACATAGGACATACTTTGTGACATTTCTGTCTGTTTTTGGTCATTTAAGTCCGTTTTTAATGGAGAAAGGTATGTGTATTTAAGCACATACCAAAATCCCCCATACTACGACATTGCCGTGTCCTCACGCAATGCTATGAAGTAAGCATTTACGAAAACTAAGACTCTTGACCCCCTCCGACTAATAACTTTGAAAAGTAGCAAAGTGTTTGTCAAAGGAAAGAATCAATAGCTTCGACAAATCCCGATTAACACCATTATTTTGTATGTACATTGACTACTCAAAAAATTTTTGGATTTTTTTTTTTTTTTGAATGGTTTGTCTTTCATAATAATAACTCACATGGGATCCATAGAGTGAAAACGTCCATAGAATGATCTACGGATGTCCTGTCGGATAAATTTCATCGTCCCCGATTTTTCACTAGTCTTAAGCCAAGCAATTAAACGAGATCATTGTCGATATAAGTTTAGGTGTAAAGCCCTCATACTTATGACTTGTGAACTTTTGAACTCCCGACATGGATAAATGATTACGTGTGTGTGCTCGATTTAACTCAACCATAGATCAACTTATTCTCATAGTCACAAAATGAATCGTGACTCAAAGCAACAATTTATTAAGACTGTTGCAACTTGATTTTATAGAACTATCAAAAATTATTTATTTTTTTTTTTTTTTTTTTTTTTTTTATATCACAAGTTCTTAAAGCTAGGAATGCGTTGCTTAGTTTGAACACCTACCTAGGCCTCGCTCCCTAGTAGGATATCACAACCAACGTCCGGTGTTCTTAGTTTGAAAACCCACCCCGTTGCTAGCGTAGTGGGAAATCACATCAACACCTTCTTCCTAATATGGCTAAGGATATGTCTTAGATTGAACCCTCACCGTATACCTTTCTTCCTAGTTAGTATCACGACACACCAAAGTCCCTAGAACAAAGATGTCTTAGTTTTGAACCCCCAACCTCGAGGTTAGCGGAGTTGGATACACGACACATCTATTACTTTCTCCCATAAAAATCAAATGTATGCTTTAATTGGCATTAAATCTTTTTCCAAAGCTTTGCTTTTAAAGAACAAGTCACAAATTTGAAAGCTTTTTTTCTGAAAAACATCGATTGCCTTAGCCGAATTGAATCGAACAACGTAGGATAGGCGGATTAGAAGCTAATGGTAGAAAAAGAACACAAGTTATTCAAAATAAGTTTTTAGACGAATCTTGCTGACTCATAAACTTATATTTAACTCTATCTTTGTCCTCGTTCATCTTCACTTAAGAATTCAAAGCAATAGAATTTCGTGAAAGCTTTGGCCTAAAAGAACAGCTAGGATCAACACGCCCGTCGAGTCAAAAATTATTCTTACTCTACCCAAAAAGACAAAAACACTTATTCATTTTTTGAAAATTTTTAATACTTTTTTTTTTTTTTTTTTTTTTGTATCTTTGCAAAATTAGGTGGAAAAACGGGATTACGTGATAAACAAACGACAGCAGCAAAAATCAAATCGAAGATCCCCCCCCATACTAGAACTAAACATCGTCCTCGATGTTTCAAAAGGGGTACCTACGTAAATCTAAGGCCGTTTATGAAGTGTGCCACAACATAATACCGTTAGTCGTAAGATTTTGGATACTGGAATTCCCTAAATGAAGCTGAGGAATGTGACAGCTCGATGTAAAAATGACATAAAAAAAAAAAAAAAAAAAGAATCTAGAGCCTTCACAATCCGGAAATACCTGACATACAATACAAAGCCACAAAACATGGACAAAACACAGGTAAAGAAAATGCAAGTCCTTACTCACAGACACAAAACATAAACAAGAAAACACTTATTTATTACAACTTACTACGGATAACTATAGTGGTGCCTCCCACTGAAGCGCTTGTTTAGTGGTCCCTGACGCTTGACCCGATCCCCCCGAATTATTGGTCCAATAGAGAACCGTTTGGAGATCCGGACAACCTCGTTTGGTTAAGTCCCCCCTCCAAAGTAATGTTTTATACGATGACCATTCACTTTAAAGTTGGGCCCGGAGTTTTGAGATAGCTCGACGGTGCCATAAGGAAAAACTTGGACACATTGTTAATGGTCAACCAACGGGATTTTTAATTTACCCGAGAAAACTTTAGTCAAGAGTTGAAAATCGGAGACCACACGATCACCAACGTTGAAAACGCGGTTTTTGATCTTAGCATCGTGTATCCTCTTGGTTTTCTCTTTATAGATCAGAGAGTTCTCGTAGGCCTGATCACGAAGTTCATTTAGTTCATTCAGTTGAACTTTCCTGTGATCACCCGCAGTTTGAATATCAAAATTTGTATGCTTGAGAGCCCAGTAGGCTTTGTGCTCTAGCTCGATCGGTAGATGACATGCCTTCCCGTACACAAGCTTATATGGAGTACACCCAATGGGTGTTTTGTAAGCTGTGCGGAAGGCCCATAAAGCATCATCTAGTTTATCCGACCAGGAGGCACGATTTTCTCCTACGGTTCTTTCAAGAATACGCTTTAAACCACGATTTGACACCTCAACTTGCCCACTTGTTTGTGGGTGATACGCGGTGGAGAGACGGTGAGTTACTCCATACTTAAGCATGACCTTTGTAAATTGGTCATTGAACGTGAGTTCCGCGATCACATTATGATACTCGTGGTGCAACCAAATCGAGAGAAGAAGAGTTTTCAAAAATTTACAAACAAACACCACGGGCATCATTGGTGGGGAGCGCTTTTGCTTCAACCCATTTTGACAAATAGTCAACTGCCACGAGTATTACTTGTTCCTCGTTGAAGACGAAACCGGCGCCCATAAAATCATGCCCCAGATTCCAAAGGATTTCGCAAACTTGGAGGAGTTTTTGTTGGCATTCTCATCACGTAGCGTAATTTTTCCTTTGACGTGACAAATTCATAACGGGTGACAAAGCTCATGGGCACCTTGTAGATGGAGAGTGCCAATAGAATCCTGAATCAAAGATTTTTCTTGCTGTGTAATTGGCACCAATTTGTCCCCCAATTATGTCCCACTGGTGGCAAGCTTTGAGAATGTCTAAAGCTTCTTGCCCAGAACACAACGCTTTATCACCCCTGATCCGCACAATCTTAAACAAAAAGGATCATCCCAGTAAATAATGCATGACATCCTTGAAGAATATATTTTTTTTGTTGGGATGTCAAATCGCCTTACTCACAAATTTCCCCGCATGGTAATTTGCAGAAGTCTGCAAACCATTGGGGTACTTTGATCTTGAAGATCAATCGAACCAAGAGTCTCGAGAGAAATGCTTTCATTGATTTCTTATTATCGAGCTTGTCCTTGATGCGGATTTCCAAGACTGGACAGAATGATCGAGCGGCGAGATTCTCACTCCATATTTGACCGAATTCATATCAAACTCTTGGAGCAATAAGAATCCACCGCATGAGTCCTTGCCATTAGCTCCTTTTTGGCAAAGAGATACTTGATGGCAGAATGATCAGTATACACTATGCTTTTTGACATAACAAGATATGACCGAAATTTCTCAAAGGCATACACTACAGCAAGTAATTCTTTTTCTGTAGTAGTGTAGTGAGTTTGAGCCTCGTTCATAGTCCCCTTGCAGCATAGTGATATAGGATGAAAATGCTTGATTTTTCTTTGCCCAAGACAGCCCCAAATTGCGAAGTCCTAAGCATCCGCACATTCAGTTCGATAAAAAGGCAAGTCCCAGTCGGGAGCAATTAAGATCGGAGCCTCAGTCAATCTTCTTTTGAGTGTGTTAAAGGAATCGACACACTCTTCAGAAAAGACAAACGGAGTCTCTTTTTCAAGCAAATGAGTCATAGGACGGGCAATCTTTGAGAAGATCCGGATGAATCGTCGGTAAAACCGCGAGCCCCAGGAAACTACGGACACCTTTGACTAAGTCGATGCGGTATTTTAGCAATTACTTCGATTTAGCTCTATCAACCTACAAGTCCCGACTTTAGAAAATTTATGTCCGAGAACGAAGCCTTCCTTTAACCCATTAAAAGATGGCTCTTTTCCAGTTAAAGACAGATTGGTGCCTTCACACCGTTTCACAAACATCTTTCTTAAATGGTTTAGGCACGTTAAAAAAGAGTCCTCCCAAAGACCGAGAAAGTCATCCATGAAAATACTCCATCCGTTTTTTTCAATCATATCGGGAAGATTGCTATCATAACATCTTTGGAACGTGCCCGGAGCAATGCATACCCAAAAGGCAAGCGACGAAATCAAAAGTTCCGTATGCATGTGAAGGATGTCTTTTCTTGATCTTTGGGTCCCAATTGAATCTGGAATAACCGGAGAAGCCTCAAGGAAACAGTAGTATCGTTTCCTGCTATTCTCTCAACATTTGGGTCCATGAAATGGTAATGGGAATGGTCTTATTACGGTGGTCTTCATTAAGTTATTCTGTAATCAATACATACTCGCCATCACATAGTTGGACCAATCGAGTAGGAACAGCTCATTTCTTCATTGTATGACATGTCATACTCTCCATTTTTTTAGGTACACCAATGTACCCGGGCTCACCCAAGGGCTGTCAGAGATGGGGAAAATCAAACCAGCGTCAGGAGTTTTTTTTCAACCTCCTTTTTTGATAACATCGTGAATTTTTGGTTTACCCTTCTCTGCATTGCACAGATTTGTCTAGGTCCTCTTCCCATTAGAATTTTGTGAGTGACAAAATTCCGGCTAACACCCTATTATATCTGAGAGTTTCCAAAGCGATGGCTCGCTTGTGGACTTAAGAACCTTCAGAAGGGCCTTGCCTTATCCTCATCTATTTAGTCTTTTAGCAATAATGGAACGCAACTTATCGTCACCTTTCCAAAAAAATGCGTACTCAAGATGGGGTGGCAGTTCCTTTAGTTCAACCTCGGGAGGTTCATTAATGGAAGGTTCAACGGTTTTAGCTTCACAGAGTTTGAGTTCTTTCCACCTCCTAGCATAAGTTGTTCATGGATTTGGGAGGTAGAGGGTTGGTGGATCACTGTATAAAGATTGCTTCAAGAATCAGGATGTCCCCCTCAGGATCCTGGATAAGTTTGGGGGGGGGGGGGGGGGATTGGATCAACTTCAGATGAAGTTGGATCATCTTCTAGAGCAAGAAACGAATCTGCTTCTTCCATTAAGAGAAAATCACTGTCCCCGAAAGGAAGTTAGAGTGGAGAAGCAGTAGATCGGGTCATAGGCTTCAGAATTGAAGTGGGAATGCCACTCGCGATCGTGTTTGAAAAATCCTAGTGACCACACTTGAGAAATAACACATACAAGCCTTCGATGACGTGCGTATTTTGTTTGCCGTCATATGTTCGTAATCAGCTGTGTATTTTGAAGTCTGGTCCAGGTTGAATGTGATGGCTTCCTTGCCAACACGAAGGGTAATCTCTCCTCCATAAACATCTATCAAAGCATGACTTGTTTTTAAGAAACATCGCCCGAGAATCAAAGGGACTCGGGGGTCTGGTTCAAAATCAACAACTACGAAGTCAGCTGGAAATTGGAACTTTCCCACCATTAGACGGACGTCTTTAGCAATACCAATTGGTTCTAAGTGATTGAACGATCTGCTATCTCTAACGTCATGCAAAGGTTTTGTGGTTAGTTCATGAAGTAGTCAGATCTTTCCAAGACGAGAAAAGGCATGAGAATAATGCTTCGCAAGCCAGATCGGCCAATGCGTTGCATGAATCAATCCCCGTAAATTAAATTCGCGATGAATCAGAAATCGGCCAGGGTCTCCAAGTTTCTTTGGTAACTTGTTGAGGATGACCGCAGAACAGTTCTCATTCAAAGGAGTCCTTGCCAATTCGCCGCTCAATTTTCCTTGTTACCAATCAAGTTATTAAAAGTTTTACACAAATTTAGGCATGAGCATCAAGGCCAATCGGTAAAGCTAATCTTCGAAACTATCATCTCTAAAGATTTCATAAAAATTTCTTTCTCGATTTGATCGTTAGCTTTTCCCATGCGTTTGATCATCATTTCTTCCGTGATGGAAATGGAATTTGATGCTTAGTGAACTGGAGTATATAACATGAGCAACCTTGGGCTCAGTGATTTGGATTACGAGTCGATTTGAACAACAGAGGTTGGACTCTTCGTGTGCTTCCATTAATCAGCATGAGGCATCGTGACCTATGTCACATCAGTGTCATGATTAACTGCTTTCGCGTCCTTGGATGGTAACACCAACTTCGGGTAGTGATACCTATTAAATCTTCCTTAGGGTTGGTAATAGTGTTACCAGGAAGAGTTCCACAAACCGGAAGTAAAGCTGTATTAGAAGTAACAAATTTTGAAAGCCCTATCGAGTTAGAATTTGCCATTTGGGAATTGCAGGTTTTGACCTGATTTTGCATGTTTCTCAACACTCGCTCATGGGCTGTGACATATCTATTCAAATCAGTTTCTTGACAAAACACCGTGTGTCTGAGGCAGGTCCTTGATGAGCTAATGGTTGATTAACCACCCGTTGATGAACCGAGTCGATAAATCTGACCTGTTGGTTGAATTGTTTCTCAGTTTTGATTGAAGTTATTTCCTCGATTGAAACTTGTTTTGATTATTGGCAAGAGGATTTACTGAACTGTGAGAAAACCAGGAGGAGTCGAATTTGGTTTGAGACAATCGAATGTCGATAACCAGAATTTGCCTTTGATTGAAATAGCCGCAAGCGGCCTGGGACACATTACTCCCCCCCCTTGATAATGTCATGGTACATGTAGCTAATGGTGCTGGAAAGTATAGAAAAGAATGAAAGACCTTCCCCCCACAAGTTACAAACTTGTTCAATCCCTTTACGGGGGCGGAAGCTGGGGTATGGCTCTTTCTATCGAGAATTAATGCCCGAACCATGTCATTGAGTCAGCAACATCAGATGAAACTGCCTGGGTGAAGAGCTGTACCATTTTAGCTACAACAGCTTAGTTTTCTTGACTGACGTACTTTAGACTTGCTCTCGATGATTTTTTATACATATCTCGAGGCATTTGGTCTAAGACGTTTACCACCAACAACGCAGCTGAGTTCAATAATCTTGATCATTTGAGTAAGGGCATTATAGAATGTATCGAGTTGATGCAATTCTGTAAACCCATGCTAGGCAAAACCCCTTCAAAAGATCATTGAAACGATCCCCAAGCCTCATAAAACGTCTCATCAAATTTTTGCTGAAAATTCTCGTGTATTTCCATTTCCTGATATTTGCGTTTTAGAGGGGCGGAAGAATTGTTTAATAAATTTCGAAACAAGATCATCCCATGTTTCAATCGACCGAGGGGTTCTTTTCTACCAAATCCCGGGCTGCCCCTTCGAGAGAAAACGCAGAACAGCATTAAGCTTAACGACGTATTGGTACGATTCGGAATCTTCAATTGTAGAAAGTTATCTTGTTGAAATAACGGATGTGAGCATGTGGACTTCTTTAATCGTGTCCAAAAAATTGCTTGTTTGAACAAGATTAAGAAGACCAATGCATGAATCACAAAGTATATTCGCCGGTAGATTACAGGAATAACTACAACTATCGCATCCACGTAACCATCGGTGGGTGCTATCGAGCATAGCGCCATAGTAACGATTACGCCATCGCAACTATGGGAGGATTATCAGGTTTCTCAAATTAGATAATCAACAGAAGTTTGGTCGAACTTGTGGATGTAGTCGACGTCTACGGGCTTGAGAACGAGTGCCATGCACAAAATAGAAATTCAAAAGAAAATTTACTCTAATTTTTTTTTATGTTTCTCAAAGATAATTTCACAATTGATTTTAACGGACAATGAGAAAAACAACTTGAAACCAAATAATCTGCATACTTCACGGTAACTCTCAAAAAGATAAACTCACAGGTGAGGTAGGAGTAGAATAGCGCGAAGCTTATTTCCCTTTCGGTCGTAGTTTCCAAGGAAACAACCCTCCTTATACACCCACTTTAAAGTTTATTTAACCTTTTCGAGGTGAGCCGTACGTCGTAAGAGACACAAAAGGCAAGTTTTTAAATCTTTTGTTCGAATTGGGAACCAACAAGTTCACCGGAACTTATTATGGAGAATACACCAGTTGGTAATATTCTTTGTGGTGTTCTTTTACCACTTGTGAATTTTATTTCTTTTTATTATGGACAATGTTTTTATATTTTTGATTTTTTTTTTTTTTTCTTTTTTGGATTTTTAAATGATAATTATACTAAAAAGAAATGAAAAATATTTTTGTACTTTTTTTTTTTTTTTTTATATTTTTATAATAAAAGAAAATATTCACACTTTCAAAAACAATTGGTCAAACGTAACGATAAACGTTTGCACAGCCTCCCCGGCAACGGCGCCAAAAATTGATCCGCTCAGACTATACCTTAAAATATATATAAAATAATAAAATATAAAATATCTAGTAGAGAACAGTCCTAAAAGCATAGTCAAATGATACCGAGAGTATATTGAGCTTATCCCGGGTCGTAAATCCCCAACGCGCAGGAATGAAAATCGATAACGAATGAATTGCTGATTTGAATTGAGAAACAATGATTTTGATTTTTTACTAGATAAACAAAAATTAATTAAAGAAAACTAATTATTTTAATGGGAAACAAGTTAGTGGAAAATGGAACCTTAAATATACTACTGGGATTCAAAAATATTACTACGGATAAATCCCTAAACTACGGGGGCATACATAATGGCAATGAAAATCCTAAGAAATCTACGGGGAACGTAATTAGGCTAAAAATACTTAACTAAAATAATTAACACTAATAAACTAAATTAAACATGCAATTACAAATTATCGGGAATTAAATTACAAGCTAAAACTAAAAATTATAAAAAATAAAGTCCTAAAATTAATTTTAAAATTTAAATAATCAAAAATTATTCTAACTTAAAAGAAAATGTAAAAAATTTCAAAATCAGGTTACAAAGCGAACAAAAACGGTAAGAAACAAAAGTTCGAACTCGTAAACGAGCCCGGAACTGAAATTTGGGCAAAAATCACCCTACACAAGTTTTAATAATTTTCCTACAAACTATTTGATTAAAGAAAATTTTCTAAAAAAGAAAAATATTTTTTTGTTAATTTTTGTATTTTTTTATGAATTTTTAAATATTAAATACTAATTAAAAACAAAGAAAATAGAAAAAGATAAAAAATAAAAGTCTAAAAATCAAAAAACAATCGATATAAATAATAAAAAGTTAACAAAAACTAAAATGTAAAAATGCCCAAAAAGTTACTGTACATATAAAAGTAATAAGCTAATCAAAATACACCCTAAATTAAATAAATTTTAATTAATTAACCTAACTAATGCTAACTACTGTTAAGTAAAAAGGACTAACAGGGAAAGGGTATAAGGACTAACGAAGAAAGAGAAACTAACCTAAGGCATTAACAATGTTAACTTGGAGACTGCAAATTACATAAATGGTCCCTGAGGATGGACCCCGATTACAAGAAAAGTCCAACAAGCTTATTAAGCAAAACTTAAAAAAGAAAAGTTAAAGAAGGGCTTATGGAGAGCATTTTTTGTAAAAACAACTAGAGCTAAAAGTCATTAAATCAGCAAGAAAGGAGATAACTGATTGGACAGAAGCTTAATAAGCCTTATTTTTGGCTTTTTGCTTTCATTTTGGCTTAAAGACACAAAAATAAGCTGAGAGTCAATCTCACTATAAGAAAACTACATAGGCGAAGATGAGCTACTCCTAAATAAAATACAGCCATAAGATAGAGCTAAAATAGAAATAAGCTATGTAAACATATAAAAAGAAAACATAAAAAACCTACTTTTAAAGCTACTATTAAGCTATTTAAAATAAGCTTCTAATTAACTAAGCTCTAAACTACTAGCCCTACTATAAGCTATTGACAAAGACATAAAATCCAAGGGTCAAGTTCTAAATAAGCTAGAAATGAGCGCTTAAACAGTGTGGTCCTGCCACCAGGGGAGTTCCAAACAGGACTAAGTGGGCTTTTTTTTTTTTTGGCTTTATGAAAATAACTCATATGACTTTTTACTTAAAACCAAATGAAAACAGATTTAAAAGGGATGGAAATGAGCTTAAGCTCATAAGCTTAAAGGCTAAAAAGCTCAATAAGCTGCTGAATTTTGGGTTTAAAATTGAGGGTTTTCAAAGATCTTTCAAAGCTAAATTTGGACTTATGCTTGGTCAAACCACAGACAGAACAAGGGATGCTTTTAAAAGTGGCTAGAATCATCAACATGAGCAAAAAACAATGTCTTAAGCTGCTTATTCACTTGAGCTCTTAACTAAATTTGCTAATGAAAATTGACAGAATAAAAAGGTGCTCAAAAACTTATTTTGACACTAAAAGTTATGGTTAAAGAGACTTAATACACCCTACACACTCAGCCAAAAGTGGCTGAGTGCACTTGACCCATGCAAAACCCCAAATGACCCATTTTCAAGGCTAACCCAAACACCCCCTTAAATATAAAATACGTTTTTAAAATACTGTTTTAGGTGAGTGGAACGCTGATAGATGTGAGTTACTATAATGTTACCCAATTTTAAAACACAACCTTACATGTTTAACATTTTTTAAAAGAAGCTTATAAGAGTCTTATAAATTCGACAGTAGCAATATCACAAATTCTTAACTTTTTTATTAAAACCCAAAATATTACAACATAAACTCTTTAAAGTAAAGCTGAATTACACTAATGCTTAAAAGAAAAGACTTGGAATTTAAAATTAAGCTAAAAAACAATAAAAATTCCGCCCTTACATTCGGCTAGTGTTTATCAATTATAGAATCTCTCATCTTCTATCTTCACATGGGAAGTGTTGTTGTGTGTCTTGAAGCTCAGCTAACATTCCTAGCCCTAGATTACACTTGTGCTTCTTTCTATCAATCTCCAAACCATGGATGGTGCCTCGGGTTTGATGAGATTGCCAATCTTGCATTTTAAAAACAAGGGAAATGGGTGAGGGTTTTAGGATTGGACAGGAGAAGGCGGAGGTTTGGTAAAAGAATGGGGTGGTAACGTGTATGTGAAGGTTTTGAGGTGGTGGCGGGAAACGGGTTGAGGGGGAAGCTGTTATTGGCTAGCAGTTTTAAAAAGTTTATGAAAGAACAAGAAGAACCCCTGGACTTCTTATTTCTTTCCATTTCGTTTTGTCCTTTTAATTCAGTTATAAAAGAGTTTTAAAAAATTGGGCAAAAACAGCCCTGTGTTTTATTAAAACGAAGGATATAAAAGGTATTAGATAATGGCAGTTTCACCAGCCCATTGGTGTTTTTTAAGGTAAACTAGTATGTAAAATGTTGGCAAAAATCAGTCCCTCTCCTTTGTTTAAAACACTTTTTTCTTTTTACAAACATTTTTAAACTTGACAATTTAGGTCCCCAGGGTTTATAAAAAATGGTATTGGGCCAGTAATGGGCCTGGGTTATGTATTGGGCCCAACTGGGTGTGTTTGGGCCCAATAAGGTTCAGGTGGGTTTTGTGTGTATAATGGCTGAGATTGGGTGCACAAGGGCTAGGATTGGGCTTTCAAAGTCTTCATAGTCTTTGTCAATTGCACACAAATGGGCTGTTGTCATTGATTG
>BQNB010016052.1:0-46733 GCA_026074375.1 Tanacetum coccineum
ACCATTGGAAAGAGCACGAAAAAACGAGTCCAACGGTACCGGCCTTTTATTCTTGAACCTTTTTATTTTGAACCTTTTTGTCCCTGTTTGAACCTTTAATACCAATAATCCTGCTAGTCCAAATAATGGGGTTATATATTAAACTCTGCATATTATAAATGTAATGCTGCTCTAGCGCAGTTGGCATTTGCAAGATTCCTAAATCCATGACCGAGAGGTCTAAGGTTCGAATCGTGCTATGCCAATTGCTTGGGGCAATAGTTGCTACGCCACGTGGCACCACTCAGGTGGTGACACGTGGCAACCCAGACCCAATCCAGACCTGAACCTGAACCCGATCCAAACTTGACCCGGCCCAATACTAACCCGGCCCAACTGTTGACCCGCCTTGACTGGCGGTCAACCACCGTTGACCGGTGGTTGACCTGTGGTCCGGCGGTGGTCCAACGGTGGTCCAACAGTGGTTGACCGGTGGTCCGCCACCGTTGACCATCGTTGAACGCCTCCGTTGACCGGTGGTCCGGCGGTGTTGACCGCCGTTGACCGAAGGTCCGGTGGCGGTTAACTGACGGTGACGGAACAGTAAAAATGCCACGTGGAACCACTCAGGTGGTGACACGTGGCGCTTCTAATGATTGAATGGCAGATTTGCAGGTACGAGGTACAGACTGACATGTCAGTACGAGGTACGAGGTGGCAGGACACGTCAGTACGAGGTACTGTTCAGGTGGCGGCTGGACCAATCAGAGCATGACACGTGGCACTGGCGTGTGTCAGTCCGAGGTATTGTAGCAATCAGTCCTAGGTAGGCGTGTGTCAATCATTGGCAATAATGTGGAGGTTGGTGGGCGTCAAAATGACTAATATACCCCTAGATCCAGCAATATCATTGGATGAAGACCTGAAATGACGAATATACCCCGACCTACTTAGGGCTATATAAAGAGCACGCATCAGCAGAATTTAGTGTTAGAAAATAGTGTTAGATTTAGTTATATAAAAAAAGTAGTGTAGTTTATTTTAGGAGTAGTGTAATTTAGTTTAGCTTATTGTAATCCACTTTTTTTAGCTTATTAATGAAGATGATTTGAAGATTAGAGTGCTTATTGACTTATGGCTTATTCTTTTTCTAATCCTCTATTTACTTTTTTAAGCTTATTTTTGGCTTATTGTTGCATTTAGTTTTCTCCTAGCTTATTTCTTACTTCAAATAAGCCTTCCTTTGGCTTATTTGATTTTGATCTAAGCTTATATTATCCAAATAAGCTTTTGCTTATTTCATTTTCTTTTCTTATTTAGCTTATTTCTTATTCCATCCTTCTACATCTAAGGCCGGAGCTTAAGGGTCTTATAAGGTTGATAAATAAATAAGGTTTTGATCTTTATAGTTTTTATGAAAATAATTAGTGGATAAAGTTGACACCTTTATTAGCTAATTAGTAAGTAAAAGCTTTAAAGTGATAAACTTATTTGTTTATTAAGTTTGTAAGATCGGGTGGTTTTATATCATTGCGGTTCTTCATTCGGTTACCCTTTTTCCCTTTTTAATACTAGTAGTTTAGAATTATTAGCTTAAAATGTTTATGTTTGATCTTATGATTGTTGCTAGTTTATTTGTTATGATTAGTGAGTAGTTCATTAGTGCTTGCTAAGTGATTAGTGATTTGGAATTTAGGTGCGGGTTTAAAAAGGTTTAAAAAATTAATAGTCATTAGAATTTTCCAATTTAAATACCGTCATTTATTTTTAATGCAATTTAAATACTTGTCATTTATTTTATTTTAAAAAGCATTTTACTTTACTTGTCATTTAATTTCTTAAAATTTGTTTTCGAAGGATTTTAATTCGTTAAACCTTAAACCCGCACTTAATGAACATTTTACGTCACTTAGCAAGCATTTTCGTCATTTATATCTTTTAGATCAACTTTAGTATAATCTTGTAGTTTTTAATCTTAAAATTAATATTAGTTTAAAAATAGTTTAAATCCAAAAGTTTAGTTTCCCTTTTATATGCTTTCCCTTTTAGTAGATTTAGAAAATCAAACCCAAAAAAAACTTTTATGCTATTCAAGCTCGATTTACAACTTGAACGTAGATTTTCATTCACTTCTCGCTGAGGAAACGACCCGGGAGGTTTTTGATAATAATTGCTTGGTACAAGCGATTGTCTGAACCCGACGAAAAATACTTACTTCTATTATTTGATTATCCTCCTTATTATTACGTTTTATATATTATATATATATATGTGTGTTAAATTCGGTGGATCAATTTTTGGCGCCGCTACGGGGAGAGGTGTAGCGATTTTTACGGGATTGTTCGTGTTCGAGCTTGAAGTTCTTTCTTCCGGGAAGTTAATTTTCGTTTCTCTAAAAATTATTAAAAAATCAAAAATAATTTTTATTTCCATTTTATTTTCTTTTATATAAAAATTCAAAAAAAAATAAAAAAAAATAAAAAATTTATCCTTAATAAAAAATAAAAAAATAAACAAAGTTGGTAAAAAAACACCAACATATAATACCTTCAATTGATGTATTTATCATAAATAAGTGCCGGTGAACTTGAAAAGATTCCAAATCGAACCAAAGATTCAAAAAACTTACATTTGTGTCCTTACGAAGTTACGGCTCACCTTGAAAAGCAATTTTTGAGGCTACCGTAAAAGTTAAAGTTGATTATTTGGTTTTAAGTTGTCTTCCGTGTATCCGTTTAAAATAAATTGTTAAAAAAAAATCTTTAAAATAAATATAAAACCCCAAAAATAATCTCTGTAACCTAAAATCCGTTTAATTCTTTCTTCTTATCCTCTAAATTGTTTAATTCTTCGACATGTCATTTTTATCAACCTTGCTACGAGTGTGGAGAGCCATTTGTCGGTTCATTTTGTCCACGGATGTAATCTGAATCTTTCGACAACTCTATTGAATTTTTCCGACCACATCAAAACAATATTCGACATCTTTTTTGTACTAATTGTGGGTAACAATCATTACCGGACGTTTTCATTGTCCATCCAGGTGTCCCGTTTAAATTTTGAACGAACCGTGTGTCAATCAAAAACTTTAGTGATAAATATGAAACCATATGATTTACAACAAGCATGTCAATATATTTGTTGCCCCCCCCAAAATATATATATATATATATTATAATTAATATTCCCCCCCCCCCCCCCCAATATAAAATAATAAAATATTTTTTTTTTATATAAAAAATATATTTTTTAATATTTTTTCCCCCCCCCCCCCCCCCCCCCCCCCCAAATTTTTTATCCCCCCCGTACCATTTGTGGTGATTTACATGACGATTCTCAATGTACACAATTATGGTGCGATCATGGTGAGCCGATTTGCGAAAATTGTGGGGGATATCATATGGATTATCAATGTACTCAACCCTCCGAAATTGAGATTTGCCGGCAAGCCGAAGAGATAGAACGACAACGGGAAAGTAAGGAACGAAATCGAGTACATGAGGAAACGATGCAAATGTTGCGAGAACTGATTAAAATTCAAGAAAGAGAAAAAATTTTCGAGGATAGCCGCGAGGCAAGAAGAAGAGAAACGAATTCGCCACAGAAAAGGAGGCAGCGGAGTTAGAAGCTAAACGTAAAATTCAAGAGTGCTTAAATATCAGAGAAAAATCTATTCCTCAAGCTTCTATTCGTTCAAGGAAATCACGAATTGATCCAACTTTAAGTAATTTCACAATTTCTACCAAACGTATTCCTTTTTCAACTGTAGGAAAAACGTAAACTCTCTAAAAACAGGGGGATAAGCATCTTGATACACAAAAAGGTTCACTTGAACCTAGTGTTAAAGATCATATTCCAATCCCAAGAGAGTCCGACGTTATTTCTGACGGTGATTGTGATGATTATCAAAAACGGTTTGATTTAAAAGTTCAACAACTTTGGATGCCTTCCTTTTATGAGGAAATAATTAAATAAGGGCAAGGTTTATAATTAGGCCTTTCGCAAATCTCACCCGACGTACCCATTTCGGACTCTCTCATAACGGAGGATGGAGCATCTCGTCACTATTCGGTAACGGAATCGGTAACACATATCAAGTCTGTGTTGAAGACTTACGTTCTACCCCTAAGTGTAGTCCGCGGATTTTTCGATGGTGAAAGTGAGTGTTGTGGCCCGTAATGATGAATCTTCTTCGACTTTTACGACTTTCTCGAATCCTCTCTTTGATTTCAAACGACTATTTCCTCTCTATTGAGACGGAGTCACTTTCTGATTGAGGAAGTTCCTAAAGAAAATTTCAAAATTATTCGAACCCTCTTTTTGATTGAAGGAAAAATTCCATTTCTACTAAGATAGATCCACATTGTTTCAATGCCGAGTCTTATCTTATCGAATCTTTGCTTAACCGTGATACTTTAATCGATTCTTCTCCTAAGTTTGATTATCTTCTCGAGGAGTTCTCCGGTGAACTCGCTCATGCCGATCCAATTCCACCGGGAGTTGTTGATACCGACTCGGAACCTGAGGAAGAAATTCGTCTTGCTGAGAATTTATCGTATGATAATTCATCTCCACGACAGTAGGAAGAACGTAATTCTGAAATTGCGTACGATTGTCGAGTCTCTCTCCCACTCCTATCCCCGTTGTGATAGTGACTCTTCTTATGTGGAGATCGACTTATTCTTGCTTCCGTTGACTCATGCCACCGGGCATTGAGATCGACGAGCTATGACTCAGAAAGGGGATATTCCGTTTTCTTGAAGAATTGCTAGCCAATGACTCCTCCTCCCCTTCCATAATATGAGTCATTTTCTCTTGGGATCATTTTGATTGTGCCATCTCTTCCCCGTCCTCCTCCAGAACCATCGGATGTTGAGTTTTGCTTTAATTTTGAGCCCGATGCGGGTGATTTCATAAACAAAGTGGTGGGTGACATTTCTGAACATGATGCTCTTATGCCTAATCTTTTACCCACCCAACCCACCCTTTGTCCAGTGTTTGGCCCATTGTACTCGTTTTCATCCAAAAACGAGGACAAACTGTTCAAACCTGGTATTTTCTCTTCTCCTTTCTTATCTTATCGGGCCAAAATCACTTTTGATTTTTCTGAAAGCCCGATGATGATTTCTAAAAGGGGCATTCCTCATTGGATAATCTCTGTATCTCCATGTCTATCTCCTGACCAAGCTAAAGTGTGGTGGAATCGAGTTCAGGGCTCAAGACTCGGTTAACAAAATTAATAGCGCGTCTCGGGAGAAACCCGTGTCTTTTCTTCTTTATATTTTCTTAATAAATAAGTATGTGATTTTATAGCCCAAGTGTGGGGGCGTGCTTCTTTCTATGGTTTTGTGGGTTATCGTTTTTTGCAGGGACTCCTTAAGACATGAAGGGGGGACCCGTGCTGTTTTCAATCCTCATTCGCCCGGGTCTTCGATCTTTGTTATTTGGATAATCTTATCCTGATCATGTATATTATTGTGTTTCCCCTTTCACACTTGGAATTTTTTGCATTTTCCTTTTTCATTCCTAAGTGTGGGGGTAAAACCCGACATTTTTAAACATTGAGGCCAATGTTCGATTCTAAGTGTGGGGGGATTTCTATCAAAATGTGATCATACCTGTGCCTATATGTGTTCCCACGCAACCCCGTTTTGACCAAAATTTTAAAAATTTTATTGTTTTATTATGATATATATATATATAAAAAAAATGTTGAAAATATTAAAGTATAGAAATAAGTAGGCCCGTAGAACTAGGTAGCTTTTGACTTGATCGAGTTTTAAACTCTAGCTTTCCCCTTAGCTTTCGAGACTTAGCGTTTGCTTAACTTTAAAATTTTGCAAAGAACGAAAAATGATAGAGTTGAATAAAAGTTAGATGCTAAGCGTGGAGTAGTTGGATCTCTTTAGAGATCATAGAGGTGAATTGTGGCTTTTTGCTCCCACCAGCTTACTAAACGCTATATAATTGTTGAATAAAATAAAGTTGCTTTAGATTTTTGCTATTGTTAGTTTAAATCACTTTGTAGAGATTCCTTCTGGTGAAAGTAAGGTACACATCGAGGTTTTGTCAGTGTTGTGGGGAAATAGACTCCTGGACCATGGTCGGCTCGCATACCGATGTGGCAGTTGTTAAAAGACCACAGGACTTGAAATTTGGCTAATAATAAATGTTATGTAATAAACCGAAGCCGAAGTAAGACTTCTGGATCATGGTCGGCTCGCATACCAATGTGACAGTCGTTTAAAGGGTGGAGGTAATAATAATAATAAAACTTGTGGCTGATAAAAATTTATAATGTCATCTTGCCGATCACCACCGATTTGCAGTCTTCTAAAAAGGCACATAGTAAAAATCTAGACTGAAAAAAGTTTGCTGCATCTTGCCGGCTCACACCGATGTTGCAGCCTTCCTGAAAGGTCGAGGACATTTAGCGAGTTAAAATATGTTTGCTGCATCTTGCCGGCACACAACCAGATGGTTGCAGCCTTCTAAAGGACCATGTATAATAATGGTTGCAATAATAGTAAGTATAAAGCCAAATTTCGACTCGGTTTATCTAAATAAAGCCTACCGTCTCTGGACTCGTAGATTGAGTTATTGCGGAGGAAATAAAAAGGATAACCCCTAAATCATTGCGAAATAGAACCTTAATGTGGGACATATTCACACCATATCGTCTCTTAGAAAGGATTTCAAACTAATTGTGTCTAAACCCGGATTATTTATTTAAATAAGGACATAATTTATTTGTCACCAAAAATAAAAAAAATCCTTAGAGGAATTTATAATAAGGGAGCGAAAAGTTAAAGTTTATACTTACACAATTAGCATTTATGAGTAGTGTTAGCATCTAATCTTATATTTAACTGTGATTTCGTTTTAAGCTTAGTTTGGGGATTGTGAAAATCAAGGATGACGAACTCCCGTTCTTAAAGCTTTTTTAATAATGTTATTTAATTCTTATCTTAGTTTTTATCTTTTATGAATAAGTGGTTAAAAACAGGGCACTTTCGAAAATAAATGATTTTTGACCTTCTTAATGGACACTTTTATGTCCCTTCTGGTTTGATTCTGTGTTGGGTCATAATTTAAAAGGGGATTAATTATATATTTCCGGGAGGGTGTATATAATTCACATGCGTGCGGCCACAATGGCTAAAAGAGTGAGAATTTGATATTGCCTCAAACACACATCCTGTTAAACCCCGGAAAATGCTAATAAATGGACTAAAACACTAAAATATGGATAAATATGTTGCAAATATGTTTGTATTGTGTTTTTATGTCTTACAGGTACAAAGGATTGAAAACAAAGCAAAAACGGTAATTTTCGGGTGACTTTCGACGACGTTTTCACGATTATCGAGGCTCAAACGAAGTCGTTAATATTCCTCGATCACACCATTGGAAAGAGCACGAAATTACGAGTCCAACGGTATCGGCCTTTCATATTTGAACCTTTTTATTTTGAACCTTTTTCGTCCCTGTTTGAACCTTTAATACTAGTATAAATGAACTGGGCCAAAAGAGGGTTATATATTAAATTTGGTATAATATAAATGAAACACTGCCTAGCGCAGTTGGTTTCATTGGTTGAGTTAAAACTCATACCAAGAGGTCGTGGGTTCGAATCGCAGGAGGGTTTATCCCCTTCACGCCACGGTCAAACTGGCCGACGTCACTACGAGATCACGTAGCACCACCGTGGCATGCCCATGTGGGCGGACCCAGACCCGGCCCATGACCCGATCCAGACCCAGCCCATGACCCGATCCAGACCCGGCCCATTACCCGCTAGACCCGGCTGTTATTGGCGAGGTCAACCACCTTGACCAGTGGTTTGACCGGAGGTGGCGGTGGTCCGCCGTTGTTAGACTCGAGTTGGCCACAGTATTACTGCCACCATTGACCCAGTGGTCCGGTGGTGGCTCCAAGTGACTTCCTGGCAGGCCACGGGTGCGACCACTCAGGTGGTGACACGTGGCAAGCTAATCATTGAAATACGATGTATTGTTAATAGGATTGCAGGTACGAGGTGTCTAGAAGGCCACGTGACATGCTCTCATTGGTGGATCCAGCTGGCGTACGAGGTACGTTGTATGATAGTAGTTGGGACGAAATGATGAAAATACCCCCACTTTTACACTAAGACGCGTCAGAATGTGTCTTGAAGGACGAAAATTCCCCCACACTACTTTGGGCTATAAATACAACAATGCATCAGCTCATGGGTAGTTAGTTTCTAAGTTAATTTTTTTCATATAGAAGTGATAGATTTAGGAGTAGTATAGTATAATTTTTAGCTTATTGTAAAAGCTTTTATAGCTTATTTAGCTTATTGTAATAAAGATTTTATTTATGAAATGCTTATTATTTCTTAATGCTTATTTTCTTTTTATGCTTATTCTTTCTTATCTATCTCTTCTTTTGCTTATTTCCAAATAAGCTCATGCTTATAGCTTATTTAGATCCATCCTCTTAAGCCTTATATTTCTAAAAGGTACTACATAGCTTAATTTAGACCTACTTATTTTATTTGTATTCGATTTAGTGAGCTTTTTGATTGAGCTTTATTTTAGCTTATTTTTCGATTGCTATTTTTTATTCAAGCTTTTTTTTCTTTATATAGATCTAATCCTTAATCATACCCGATCCGAGTACACTTGATATAAACACCTAAGTTTAGGGTGGATTAGATCTAAAAATAAATAGATTCTATATTTTTAGCCTTATTTTCTTCTATGCATAAAGTTTTGTTGCGCTTTTTAATCTAGCTTATTTTACTTAAGAACTAAATCTATAAATAACCCGATCCAAGTATCACTTGATTGTACAATCTTTAGTTTCGGGTAGATTTAGATCTAAGTTTTCCAATCTTTTAGATCTTATTGCATCCTTAGTATAAATTCTAAAATATCTATTTGCTTCTCTCATTTTTTTCTCTTTTTCTTGTCTTTCCTTTTTCAAAAATGCTTATTGTTTGATTAAGCTCCGATTCGAATGCTAAAAGGGTGTCCATGAGTCTCCTACTCTGACTTATTCATTAAGGTACTAGAGCACCTTTATCTCGAGAGATTATTATTTAGCGTATTTAGTCAAAAAGTTCTAAACTTTACTAGTTTTTCTTATAGCTTATTAAGCTAGGGCTTATTTCGAAGGGTAATTGTAGCTTATTTGAGAAGTGGCTTATTTATAAGCTTATATTCTTCATCATTTCTTCGTAAAAGCCTTGATAGCTGGTTTAGCTTAATCTAGTTTATTTCAAAAGTAGTTTTTTTTATATATAGATTTAATCTAGTTTTATTTTTACAAAAATTAGTTTTCAAAATAGCTTATTTTTCTAAAAAGTTTTCATCTTATTAGCTTGTTTTGTCTTAACTTTTCATGTCTTATTTCTTATTTCCCATCCCTCTACATCTAAGGCGAGCTAAGGGTCTTACAAGGTTGATAAAAAGATAAAGTTTATAATCTTATAGTTTCTAACGAAAGTAATTATAGATAAAGTAAGACACCTTTTATTTGCTTAATTAGTGAAGTAGAGCTTAAAATTGAAAAATTAAATTTGTTTATTAGTTTAATAAGATCGGTAGTTATCGTTTATTGCGGCCTTCAATTTTGGTTATATTTTCTATCATATTTTCAATTAATTAGTGTATATTTTAGTTAGTTATTTTTATAAAATGTTTGCTTATTTGATATTTGCCATGCATAGTGAGTAGTTTAACTTGTGGTTGCTAAGTAATTAGTGATTTGGAATTTAAGTGCGGTTTAAAAAGGTTTAAAAAATTAATAGTCAATTTAAATACTTGTCATTTATTTTAAAAAGCATTTTACTTTACTTGTCATTAAATTTCTCGCAAATTGTTTTTCTAAGGATTTTAATTCATTAAACTAATCCCGCACTTAAGAATATTTCACGTACGCTTAGCAAGTATAAATGTTCATTAATATCCATTTTAGTAATAATCTTTTAGTTTTCAATCTAAAATTAATTATTATTATTCATTTTAGTATAAAAATAGTTTAAAATCAAAACAAAAAATATTTGATAATCAAGCATCAAACAAAACATTCTCGTGAATTTCAATTCATCTCTCGCCGTGGAAACGACACTCGGAAGATAGACTATTATTTTTTCTAAAGTGATTTTCTTATCTAACGGGATATACTATATATTTCTACGACACCGTTTGAAGTTATCAGCGGGTTCCAAGCACAAACAACAAACATATCAAGCTCAAAATTCCGAAGTTCAACACAGTTTTTCCATAGTTTACCAAATTTAAAATCAAGTTCCACACGTTCAAGTTTGTGTTCAAATATGGTCAAAAGGTTTAATTACTTAAAAGAAATTTCATAACAACGACACATCATGCTTTCCACCCCAAAATATTTAAAACCTGTAAAAAGGGGGTATGTGAGAAACTCACCGTAAATAGGAGTATTGACCGAGAAAATCAACAAAGGAAGAAGAATGCCACAACTCAACCGCGACCTAGAATAATAGTGGTCCGCGTATAAGAAAATATAGTATCTAAGAAAAGAAGCATATCTAAGACATAGAGTATAAAATATATAACTACTGACATACATGTAAATCTTATATTGTAGAATCCATGTGCGCGCCAAACTTACTTACTTATACCCACTAAGTATACCCTAAAGATAATTATCATTTTACCCATCCGACTAATAGAAGTTTTTAATGAAAAATTACCAATTTTGACTGTTATCAAGATTAAGATAACTAGACGCGAATAAAAGTGAAAGACAAACAAAGAAAAGTTGTAATTTCATTTAGTAGTTAAATTTAATTTTTACGCCTTAATCATTCTCCATAACCTAAATAGATCAATAAAAGAATTCCACCAAGATTGACTTTTTTATTATGAATATTTTCCTAAGTCTGACCCCGTCCCAAAACGACCCGCTAAAATACTTTTACACGACTCGGACTCTAAAAGCATTTTAATGTAAAAACGAGTTTTCGGACAACTTTTAGTTTTACCCGAGAACCTGGAAACGCCCAGAAAATAACAAAAATGCCCCAGCAAGTTTTTGCAGAAAACTTATATTATTATCCTAATAAAGTAAAATCCTAATCCAAAACTATTTGACCCCTAACATACGTATTTAGCCTTAGTTATCCATGCGGATATTAAAAAGATATTTCCAACAACTTTTTAGTTTTTTACCCGAGACTCAAAACTCGACAGAAAAGGACAAAAATGCCACTATATCAGATCTGATGCAAACTAAAAAAAAGAAAAACGCAGATTTTATTCTAAGCTTTTCGACCCATCATTATGCATTTTTAGACTCAGTTAATCTCGCGAAAAAGTAAAACGACCTTCCGAACAACTTTCATGTTACGGCCGAAGGCCGAAACGGAGCAGAAAATGACGAAAATGCCTTTTTTCAGATCTGACAGCAAACTATATTTTTAAACAAATGCAGAATTTTGGCGAACATTTTTTAAACTTCTTTTGACCCTAAAAACTTCGTTTTTGAGAGTTACGGGTCGCGCCTTATATTGAAACGAAGCTTGTAACGTCCTCTATCATAATTTTAAAACCAGTAAGTTTTAACAATTTTTGACTTACTCGAACCAAGTCGCTAATTTTTTGCCTTACATGAGTATCTTTTAACTCCTTCAAAACTTTGTTTTCAAGTACCACTCACCAACACACTTAAACTAGCCTAACACCACTACTAATCATCTTAAACTAACTATGAAGCTCGAAACGCGACATGCAACACAATCTATAGATTCACAATACAAGATCTAACACATGCAATCACTAGGAATGCAAGAGAAACTAAAACAATCAAACACCCTTCTGGGTTCTTTGAATTCTTGGCCAACACACAACACCAAAAACAATAGCTCAAAACCTTAATTTGATTTCACCAAACTTGTTCACATTCTTGTATATAAAACCCCATTCAATACCAATACCCTGAATTGTCATCAAACCCTTCAAAATAAATAAATCAAGAAAATCAAGGAACTTGGGAAAATCTTATGCATTTGGATTTAACTGAAAAAAATGATGGGGTTAGTTTATAAATGATTGGAACAAAAGGAAATAAATTTGAGGATTATTTGAGTAATGTTTTATGGATGGCTTTGGTGTAGTTGTTCGTATTGGTGACTGAAGGGAGGGAGAGAGAAGTCGAGTTTTTTGTCTGTGAGTTTTTAATGGATAGTTTTAGTGGGTTGGTTTTATATAGGAGTTTTAGTGGCAGTTTGGCGTGTTAATAGGAGTTCTTAGATTACTAAAAAAAGCTGTGTAAAATCGAAAACACAAAAAGTAAAAAATAAATAGCTTCCGAAAGCTAAAAAGAGAATACTGTTGATTACCGATAGTTAAAATGGAATAATTATCCAAAGTTCGAACTCGCAATATTTAAAACGACGATTTTACTAAATCGACTAAAAATATAAAATAAACTTATAAAAATAAGAAAAATAGAATTTAAAGCTCAGGATAAACATTTACTTGAAACTTGAGTTGCATCAAAATCAAGCGTTAAATGCTAAGAGTAATGTAACCACATAAAAGTGACACCATAAATAATTAAAAAAGTCAAATATCAAACATTTGCTTTCGGTTACTGGCCTCAAAATTAACGGATGTCATAGTTTTCCCCTGTTAAAGGTAATTTTGTCCTGAAATTTTAGTTGCTCGTCCTAAGTCGTAGCGCTCGCGAACATTGCGCTTCATCTCTGGTCCTCTTCAGGAATTCCAACGAACTTTTACAATAGGAATTCGACTCCTTTTTAGCTTCTTGACCTCACGGTCCATGATTTCTATAGGTTCTTCAACAAAATGTAGTTTGTTTTCGATCTTGACTTCCTCTAGCGGTACATGCAAGTTTAGGTCCGTTAGGCATTTCTTCAGGTTAGACACGTGGAATATGTCACGAATGCCTACAAGGTCTTGTGGTAAACGCAGTCGATAAGCTACTAGACCGACTCGTTCGAATGTCAACCTCGAACGTCCTCGAACGGTCCCTACCTATCTCTAAAACTTACAACTCTACCAAAACTTACCACGCCTTTCCTAGGTGACACCTTGAGTAGTACTTTATCATCGACACTGAACTCTAGCGGCTTTCGTCGATTGTCAGTATAGCTCTTCTGGCGATCTCATGCGGCTTTTAATCTTTCCTTTATTTGCATAATCTTATCAGTAGTCTCATGGACAATCTCCGATCCAAATAGCTTGCTTTCTCCTACTTCTGCCCAAGCTATAGGTGTTCGACACCTCCTTTCATACAATGCTTCAAAAAGAGCACATTTTTCACAGCTCGAGTGTAGCCGTTATAAGTATGAGGAAAAAAAAATAATTCTACTAAGGGTAGATAAGTATCCCAGTTTCCGCTAAATTTCATTGCATAAGCTCTAAGCATATCTTCTAATGTTTGAATGGTACGCTCACTTTGGCTTTCGGTTTCGGGATGGTAAGCTGTACTTGAATCCAGTCGTGTTCCTAATGCTTTCTACAGTGATTGCCAAAGTCTTGATGTGAAATAACTGTTACGATCATATATAATTGACACAGGCACACTGTGCCTTGCTACGATCTCGTTGATGTACAGTCTTGCTAACTTTTCTGTCTTGTAATCTTTACGAACGGCTAAGAAATCTGCCAATTTGGTTAGTCGATCGACTATGACCCAAATTGCGTCATGTCCGCTACTGGTTCTTGATAATTTCATTATGAAGTCTATAGTGATATTATCCTATTTTCACTTGGGAATCTATGGCTGTTGGAGCAATCCTGAGGGTTTCTGGTGTTCTGCTTTGACTTTAGAGCCTGTCAAACATTTACTTACATGCAAGGCGATATCCTTCTTCATTCTGGGCCACCAATATAAGTCTCGTAAATCATAGTACATCTTGTTTGCTCCAGAATGTACAAAATACTTTGTAGCGTGGGCTTCATTCATGATCAAAGTTCTCAAATTGCCATAAGCTGGCACCCATATTCGCTCAACGAAATACAATCCGCCATCTTCTTTATTCTTTTAACTGTATTGCTCTAATCCTCGCAACAATTCTGCTGGAGTGTTGAAGATCCTTGGAGGCTTCGCGTTCTGAGCTTACCAGTATAATTAGCTTAATGCTAGATGAATGTCATGCACAAAAGCCTCGAGCTCGTCTCAGTTTCATCCACTCCTTCCTGCTCAATGCATCAGCTACGACGTTTGCCTACCTGGGTGGTAGCGAATCTCGCAGTCATAATCACGAAAAAGTTCTATCAATCGTATCTGATGCATATTTAATTCTTTTTGATCGAAAATATGCTGAAGTCTTTTATGATTAGTGTAGATAACACTCTTTGTTCTGTATAAGTAGTGTCTCCACATTTTGAGATCAAATACCATTGCGGCTAACTCCAAATCATGAGTAGTGTAGTTCTTTTCATGGATTTTGAGTTGTCTGGATGCGTATGCTATAACTTTGTTTCTCTGCATCAAAATGCAACCAAAACCTTGGTTCGACGCGTCACAGTAAACTATAAAATCATCTGTGCCTTCGAGAAGTGCTAGAATCAAGGCATCACATAACATGTCCTTTAATGTCAGAAAAGCAATCTCCTACTCATCACCCCACTCAAACTTCTTGCTTTTCTGAGTCAACAGGGTGGAGAGTTTTGCAATCTATAGAAATTTGAAATAAATCGGCCTATAATATCCTGCTATCCTAAGAACAAAACGGATGTCGGTTGGGGTCTTCTAGGGTTTCTAATTTTCACTACTTCAATTTTGCTAGGATCCTCAAGTATAAAGCTTCACTGTTCACTAACATTCCCAGAAAATGAACCTCTTAATAGCCAGAATTCCGCATTTTAAAACCCCCCCCCTCCCCCCTTCCCCCCTCCCCTTCCACCAAATTTCTCTTTTTCAAGACACTCTAGATGAACATCATGTGCCCCGTCTTTAGACTCTGAATAAATCAGGTATTTCTTCATCAATAAAGATGGATTGCAAACTATAAAGATAAGGCTTACATACGCGATTCATAAGGTCCATAAATACCGTAGGAGCGTTAGTCAAAACGAAAGGCATAACCGTGAACTCAAAATATCTGTACCTCGTCCTGAATGCAGTTTTGGGAATATCTTCTTCGCGTACTCTCAACTGATGATAGCCAGATTGAAGGTCTATTTTCAAAAAATATCGTGACCCTTGCAGTTGATCGAACATGTCATCGATCCTAGGAAGAGGGTAGCGGTTTCTTTGATAGTTATATTGTTCACTCTTGATAGTCCAATATACATACGGAACGAACCATCCTTCTTTTAACAAACAAGATTGGGCTCCCAAGGTAATGAGCTAGGTCGTATGAACCCTTTTCTTAGATCTCTTTTAAGTGGGTTGGATCAGTTCTAGCATTTCTTCTGTAGGTGTCCAAAACGATAAGGTGGATTTTGCAATAGGCAAGGCTTAGGGACAAGATCTATCTGCCTAAATTCAACTTCACGAAATGAGGGTAAACCTGTTAGATCTTCTGGAAACACGCTAGGAAATTTACGTACATTAGGGATGTCTTCGAGTTTTAGCTCACTTGCTTTCACAGTCTTTAACTATTTCAGTTTTCCTTCTGGATGTTCCTCCATGAACATCCAAAAAATCTCTCCGTTAGAACGGAATTTAGATATTTCTGATAACAAACCATCTTAGCTCTAGGCCTTGACAACCAATCCATTCCTACGTTCATGACGAAACTACCATGTCCAAAAGGAATCGAGTCAATGATGAACGTATGACATTCTAGTTCTAGTCCACATCCGCGGACAATCTTGTTGGTTTTTAACTTTAGACCATTAGCAATTTAAATTTCATAATTAGGGTTTATAGCACTAGGTTTCGAGTTAATCAAGGGAAAGAAGTCGGTAGAAATAAAACTAAAATAGGCATCAGAATCGAATATTACGGTAGAAAGTGATCGATGAAAGAAAAAGTACTCATCATGACGTTTAGATCTTGTTGGGCTTCCTTAGAAGCAATGGAAAAACTTCTAACATGGGCTGGTTTCCATTGTTCTTTTAATTGCAAGAGCTAAACCCCGAATGTAGCGATCAGTACGCTTGCTTTCCTGAGTTACCGTGTGCGGCACTAGTCTAGCAAACTCATGAAATCGGGTTATGTACTTATCAACATCAGCTCCATTCATAACATGATTCTAGAGCTCTTCCTTAAATTTCTTGATTGCATTATCCGGACAAAAAGTTCCTTCCATTACAACTTCTTTAGGTACTCCCAACGAGTTAGGCTATAGAATTGGGACCCGACCTCGTTAATCTAAACTAGTGTGATTCACCAAGTTAAGGCCGTGACTTTACAACATACAAGCACGCGAACTTGACTTGGTTTTAATGCGACACCAAATTCTCCATCCCATATTACCTTCAAGGACATGACAACAGCTAAAACGTCAACAATAATGTTGAGTGAATCCATAGAGTTTATATATATAAACAATAAAATTTTCGAACACAAGTATCATTTCTCAATATTCATTCCTAGATATAACTCTGGGCCAAACAAGTGTATATCAGGGGATTATTTATAAGTCTCATGACATTGAATGTTACCATCTAATTATGTTGGGGTTCCCAACAAGGTATGCCCACTATACACCCTTGCTATGAGTGCATATTATTCTCTATACAACGCATCCGTTGTGTCATATTCCCGACACTTGACGATAGCCAGTCGTCACGGATTGGAGGTGGCAGCCTTCAAATAGTACTATTCTATGTATAAGCGTATGCCATCTACCGGCAATTAACAATTCATGATTTCCGTGGGTCTTTTATCTAGCGAGTTAAGCTAACTTATAATAATAATCCTGGCAACTAGCATACAATATCCCTTGTGTTCTATTTTAAAAGCAAGCATGTTATCTCCCTCGCGGGTTTATAAAACAATTAAAGTGTAAAAATGCGAGGCTATGAACTCACTTGGTGATGACGGAAGAGAATTATCAATAGATTAGAGAACATCGGGCGAAAGTGCGTCGATCAACCGAAGACCTATACAAAATTGTAATGGTGTCTAGGTTTCTAGCCGATACAATTAACGAAGTCTCGTAAATAAGTACATATGTATATATATATATATATATATATATATATATATATATATATATATTATATAATATATATATATAGGGTTTCCCTAATTCACACAAACAGTATAGATCTAGAGAGAGAAATTAGAGAGATAATTGTGAGAAGAAACTAATAAAACCACTTAAGAGTGTGAGTATAATTGACTAGAAGCCTTACCTCTTCCAAAGTTTAGCAGAGGTCTTTATAGTTCTTACCAATACACCGGGTATTAGTACCCGGTCAAATACCGAAAGTCAAACGATTACCTATAAACTACAGAGCATATTAACAAAAATACACGGGGTTACTGATCTTTTTCCTAAAATCTAACAAACTCCCCCTAAGTGGAGGTCACCCCTAAAATACTAAATTAAGCTCTTCAATCTTCATATTGATCTTATGTATAGCTCGTAAACGTTTGATTTCATTGATTTGTATCTTGTGAATCTGAAGTAGTGAACTTTAGACTTTTAGGCTTTAGCTTGACTTGTATGTGATCTTTGAGCTTCTTTGAGATCATCATCCAATCATAATCTCTAATCATCATCATGTGATCTTTTGCTATCTTGTGAACTTGTGTCATTCGGAATGATATGCTCACACTTTCTTGATCTTGAAAGCTTGATTATTCAGAGTTGCGGAGCATTAGTAACAATCCTTGAGCTTTCATGATATCTCGAATGAGTCGTTTGAGAAATGAGCACGCGGTTTATGACTTGATCTTGTTGGAACCGGTTTCTCCCATCTCCATCTTTAATGTTCTTTGTAATAAAACAGTTAGCATAAAGAAAAATTGAATTTGTAAAAACAATCTATGCGATACATTGCAAAAGAGTTTTTGTAACACATCGAAAGTTTTATTTTGTTTTCCAAAGTCCAATAACAAAAAAAAAAAAAAAAAACAACAATTCTAAAGACTGGAACAAGTTTGAATCTTCAAGTAGAATTGTCACCGATGTTTGTTTTCCAGAGAGTTTCATAAGTTTGAGTACCATTAAAGTGGATCTCACAGTCAAGCCTACTCTCACACATGTGAGCATTGTTTTGCAAGTTTGGGCTCAGAAGCAGGATTTCCATCTTCCACTGGAATACTTACTTATCACTCGGATGTTCTGGCAAAATCACAAGGATTAGCGTAAGACTCTTATGATAAAACTTGTAATCACAATGTGTGATAACAATAAATTGGAATTGTCCTAACGAATTAATGATGAATCTCTTGGCTACTAGTCTCAAAGTGCGGTTTTAAATTTTAGTGATCGGAGGCTGAGCTGACTGCCACCTTTTCAATACCGACTTACTTCGGAGTGAGTGAGTCAGTATGAGATTCATGTTTAGTCTCCGTGAGAAATTAAACAGAAATCTTTGAGAGATTCTGAGTAGGCCTGGAGGTTTGTGCAATGCATCACTGGGTCCATGAAGTCACTTACAATGTCAGCAATCATTTTAGTGATTTGATAGCCTATGTATTGACCCGGTTATCTGCCAAGTGTATGGAGGGCTACTTTCTTAACACTCTTTATCCAACAATTCTTTTTTCATTCTTCAACCCCTTAGTGCTTACCAAATTTCATGACTAGAACCTTGTTGTTTTTATTCAAGTACTATCTCCCTCCAGTCGGCCAACCATCCCTTTCCTCACAATTTACTCCTTTTTTATCATACCTAAGGACTTCTACCTAACTAGTGGATAGTCCTGGGTAGATCCCTCCTCGTCTGGCAGATCATGGAAAGAGAACCTAACCTTACCATCCATATAACATCGATAAAGTCAATACATGGTCAGTCTTTTGGTACAGTTCACCTTGCCATAACAATCCCGGATAAAAAACTCAATCAGGTCCTTAATCAATAGACACATGCAAACCATCTCAAAAGTTGTTACAGTCTACACCACTAGATTGATTATATTGCATTCACATTCCAGAAAGCTCCCCCTCAAACATGCTTACATACGGTACATTCGACAAACATGACTTTACACCACAATGTTCAGATAGGACAGTACAAACACAAACAACATGAGTAGATACATGACATCAACACATTACATACACATACACAACAAACATAGCACACTATTATACACGACACCCTTAACAAAAATTTTCACAAATCTCATGACACATTTTGGATATCTAAATATGAGATTTAAAAATACATGAGCTCTTCCACAAAACTTTCGATGAAGAAAACAGTGTAGCCAATCTTAAGATTTTCTCACAAGCGCGTTGATTTGAGGAAACCATAGAGAGACATCGCAACCACACCTATCTACAACAATCAATGAAGGATAGTAATAAGAAAGTGATGAGTACTGTAATTTGAAGATTTTAAATTTTCTAAAAATTCTTAAACTTTTACTCAATCACTATTTATATTAGCCTAGAATTAAGTCTACACTACAACATTTTATATATTCACAAGATTATGTATGAGACACGACCTGAAAAGTTCAAACTGAAAATGACATAAGTCATTTTTGTCCATAGTAAGCAGATCTGTAGTCCATCTCGATACACTCTCACATTCTCATAGAGGCACAACATAGTCTTACGCTTCACCCTACTGATCACAGCAAAATCATTTCACACTGAGCACAAGGTATCCATAGCACACATTCTCACAAATTTGCATTAAAGAATCACGCGGTTGAAGTCTGACGCCCAAATCGATGAAGGACACAATTAATTTGAAACCGTAACACCAAAGTCAATTAAGTCCCGGATGTCTAAATTTCTCTTAACATGATAGTGATGATATGAATTGAAACACCAAAGTCAACTAAGTCCAGGATATCTCAATTATTCCCTCTCAGTAGATGAACTGATAACACCTAAGACAACTAAGTCCCAAATGTACACTTTTCTTTCTATCGGATACTGACTAACTAGAGGAATGTATCATACTTATATCCCAAGATCCCTCTTTGGATCAAAATATTTCTACTCCTTTAAAAATACTCATGGTGATTGACTGTTAAAGGAATCATTAATTGAATCAGTAACCATCTTCTTCACGCTCCTAATCAATCTTCACAACACATTTCCCTGGTATCATCAACTGATAGCATACCATAAATGACAAGATATCTCTTCTCCTAATTGGTTGGAATAGCCCACCGGAAAGTAACACGATAAAACACCGATTTTCTCTGGCGGATAAAACAATTTGTCTTCCCGGATGACCCACAATTAAATAAGGCTATGGATCTATCATGTGTAGTTGTTGTACCTTTCAGTGTATTTACTCCTTCCCCTTGATGTTTTCGATATCTCAGAATCAGAAAAAATCTTATATGCACATATGCTTGAGATCGTGTTCGCAGAATTAATAAACTTAAATCTATCCCGTGAGAATCAGTTTCAAGGCTTTTTAAACTACGAAAGAATTTTCCAAACATTCCTAAGTCTTTTTATAAAACTATGACGCGTTGGCAATATTAGACATATGTAGATTAAAAGCCTGAATTACTAAGTCTACCAAGTGCAAATAATCCCTAAAGTTTGAAGCAAATGACATCTGAGGCACATTTATAAATATGAATTAACTCCCTTTAAATTGTTATCTGTCATTATCAAAACTTCAATTGTTTAATCCTTGACTTTATTTTGACAGTACCGTTTTAAAAGATTATTTGACAACTTTCCTCCCCCTCAAATAATGACCCGTTTTCTATTTAAAGACAGGCCGTACATCTGTTTCTGAGGAGGACAGAATTATCTTTGGCGCAAGAAAGTCTATTTTTCGTGATTACACAACAAGCATAACTTGATTCCACATTGCTAGCAAAGCGAACAAACCTTTCTACCCAAATTTTCAAAAATAAAAGACTTACACTCTTATACTCATAGTCGCAAATAAATGCACAGAAATTGCACTTATTCTTATGTAGATGGATATGAAATAATCCATGGCCCGGAAATATTAATTACCCGTTGTCAGTGAATAGCTGTCTTTTCGATGACAAGCGTTTCCTCAGATTGAAAAGCGGGTTGCATTCATAAATAACTAGCTAGCCATTGTCATGAGCCAAAACTTTAATGTATTTGTTAGAGGTACTCAATAACGAAAAGAACTACTCTTTCCGTGCTAAGGAAAAATGCAGTCCAAAAGATAAAGAAAAAAAAGAAGAGAAAGAAAAAAAAAAGGGAGGAGAAAAAAAAAAAAAGGATAAAGAAAGGAAAAAAGAGACGTTATATTTTCCTTTACGATGAGGCCGGGTTGTGCAAAAGATAATGTACACTAAGCCATTCTTTTTTCTAATTTATTCTTTTTTCTTTACAACTTCACCAGATGACATAGTATTTGACACTACATAAAGGAACTCAAAGACAGATGACTCATGATTTGCAAATCTCCAGTTCTGCTGGAGTCAAAACATCTCAAAACCATCCCTTCGACAAGAACAAAAACCGATCCACAGGAAGGAAGCCTATTCTCATAATTAATCAGCTAATGGTATTCCAAGATTCTGAACAAAAATATAAATTCAAAAATAATATCATGTTTCAACTCTGATTTCCTTATAGAAGAATAGATACCGAAGTAAACATTGATGTGCTTTTGTCTCATGAGAATGTTGTACGCGGGGTTGCATGATATTAGCGCTAATCGGACTGACTGAGAGTCGCAATAAACGAATGGTATTTTGATTAATAGTTGTAAGTCACATAAATCATTGAAGTGTCTGCGCCCTCATCGACATTACTTTGAGAGCACAACTTGCAGACATAACGACGACGATAACTCTGCCGTCTGCTAGAAGACATTGCAGTGTCCATTTTGTTACATTGAGTACATCCGCTTCTACAAGAGTCTTTTAACAACACCACACAGCGAGGGCTCACCTGTATCCCTAACAATAAGCACACGGCACAATCTTACACAGCACATATCGAAGGCATCCGGCATGAGTCCAGCTTCTGATAATGCGCGTGTAGTGTACTCCAACAGCCAGCATCCTTTATGGAACCAGAGTCCCAGTTACACACAGGTTACCCTTTATGGTTAACATAAAACTGTCATTCTTTTAAACACTCAGCATGAGGCGTGCTTGTCTGCGAGTTAGGGTCTGCTTGATAACGTGACAATAGCAATACTGCTTGCGCACTAAGTCTGCTCTACTAGATTCAATCATACACACTGACCATGATTCTACTACTCGATAAATCAGACATTGACTCTAAGGGTTCTCGCATCCGCAAATCATACATCTAGTATATTCAGTTAGGTATTTGTAGCCAATGGTATACCCTATGTAGAGACACAATATAGTTCCAATTATCGCTTTTTAGCGACAAATTCCTCAATGCGTACTTGGTGCCTGATTGGATAAACACAATTCCTTTATGGGGAGCGGGTGGATCTGAAAGTCTTAGAAAAGAATTGTCATCACTGCCCCCATTTAGGACGATTTCAAACTGCACCTGTGCAATAACAGTTTTCAAATCGTTTTTAGTCGATATTAAGTGTTTGTAGGACCCAAAAAATAGTACACAGTCAACACGTAAAACTGTGCACACAAGTAGAAAGTATCCAGCGCCCGGCGTATTTTCATCTACTCAGTGAGCGTAAAAGTTAGGTCTCACCAATTGGTACCTTTACAGAAAAACACTTTGGAGACATCAGGAAGTTTGAATAGTTCAATCATACCAAGGCTCAATGGAGCTTGCTCATAATCCATAAAAAGCTGTCCTTAGAAGGTAACACATGTTTTCTTGGATGATCTGGATCACATGAAACCCATTCCGCTGAGCAACGTATAAACCGCACCTTCATGGAACCATTAAGAATGCCGTTTATCTACAGTCCATCGCTGATAGAACTTGGAAAAGACTTGTGTGCTGCACTGTGGGCATTAAAAATCGCAAACTGGCGAGTCCCAAGCGACAGCAAATTAGAGCAATGATATCTTCAAATCAACACCCTCTCCACGAGCCATAACACTTTATCAACAAGTCGTGCTAATGTTGCGAATTACAGCTGATATCATCATCCTTTTAGTGTACTTCCATAACCACTTTTAGCTTAATAACCATCTTAACCCAAATAGGTTTGTACGCCGAGACATGCCCAGACGTTAAGTCTGTCCGAGACTGATTGAAGTTAGCGATCCTGCATTGTTCGATCCATGCAGACATCAGCCATTGCCTCCTATAATGTTCTTCTGGTTCAACAATACGCACCGTGAGCGCGAACAATCACATTTCAGGAATCTGCGGCAATACTGTCGTCTTGTATGAACTGGCATGGTTGGATTTCACGAACTTGTTCTAATGCGGATTGGAATCTCTGGTCCATCGGTCATCAATGACTTTGGTTGGTTGTGAAATAACAATGCAACTTCGTGTCAATTAACAAGGACATGTTGCGTGAGGAACGAGCTCACCACAATAATCTCGGTAGCGCCATGGTGTAGCAAAAAGGACATTACATTAACAACTTCATCTACACACTGCGAAACACGTGATGGCACTTTCACGTGGCTTGATTAATTATTGAGATTTTTCCTCAGCATGACCGTGTGTTGGATTGTAATATTCTTCAAATAAAGGACTGAAGAGAAATTCTAAGAGAAATATTCCTGTCAAAGAAATGATATTGAAATAAAAATTTCGATCTCCTTATTGTGACAGAATCTGTTTGTCTGCTAGAGAAACAACATTGTTTCTTGGGGGCACAGGGCCAGAGAAATGTCATAATCAACGCCTATTTTGTTATTTGAAACGAGAGGTCTAAGGAATATTTGTCAACATACGTCTCTTTTCGATTAGCGTGAGGTCCGAACGCGATTTGATACAGACGTACAAATTTCATGAAGCACGAGGTCCTGAACTGCTATGCGATCAGCGATCCATGAAATTGATGTACGGGGACCTGAATACAAATGTTCAGAAACCATAAACTATCTTTGATATAGCGTAGATCTCCACCATACGTATTCACACCGAATGGAGAGTTGGAATTTCATTTGCGTCAAAGTAGCTCCAAATGGCATGTTCTTGTAGTTACTTTAATGTTGAAATTGGACCGAGAAGGATCGCCAATAACATTCTCTCTATATGAGTGAATTCTTTGTCCAACTTAGTGATAAGTATTAAAACAGTGAATAAGCTGATGCAAAATTAATGGAAAAGACCCTTGTCCAATTGTTTTCTATCAAACTATAGTTTGAAAGAGATATTATGAAGAGGGCGGTGCATATTAAAATTATGCATTTTGATGTCCATGACCTTATTCTTCAACAACCTGATGAGTGACTTGAGATTGAAATTTCTGATTTAGTTGGTGAAAGTACAGTATAATGATTCATCTTGATCAATGGAGCGATGACTGAGAAGGTGAACCAACTAAGATCAACACTCTTCTGAAGCAAACAATATCTACCAGATCTGGGGAAATAGTTTCGTGGTGGAAGATATATAGTAACTCATTAAACAATGGTTACAACAGGAAAGCTCAATATCTTTCTTTAGGATGGTGGAAAACATATATGTATTTGGAGAAACTAGAGATTTATACGATTTTCCTGAACCTGATGTATTCCAGGAGTCAACAAATAAGGCGCAGGTCCGAACTGATTTGCACAGGCGTTCCGTGACTTGACCATCTTCAAGAACTGAACTACTCTGCGGCGTAGTGCGGATGTTAGTGGTTGAAAGTTGTAAGAATGATTCCTGACCAGGGAGAGAGATACTGGTTTAGAGCAATGAAGATCGATGAACTGAAGTAATTAAGTAAAGAACAGTGAAAGAAGACAAAAGTTGGTATAGGAACAGTGAAACCCATGGAATCACAACTTCGTTATTCCAAAGTAAGTTTCTTTCCCTGTTATCTTATTTTCTTCATAAAATTTCTTTAGGATCAGGCTTATTTTCCTCATCATCAACCTCCGGCAATTGACTCATCTCTGTCAAAATGTTCACTGACCGAACATCTTGCTAGAGCCCCCCATAAAGAAAATAGCTTTTCCTCATCAGAACCCCTGCTTGGATCCATTTCCTTCACTGGGCTCTAGAGATGACCTGTGGAACTCAACAGAACCCCTATTATGTTACAAGGAGATCCTTCATTTGAGCCTCCAGGTTCCAAGGTTTACAATCTCTTGCTCATGTATGATCTTGCTTTACCTTGAAGAGCTTTCATTATGGTCAGCAGCCTCTTGTTCACACTGATCTAAGGAGTTCGATGAATACCCTACAGAGCTTCATTAGAAACCAGATCAGAAGCACCTTCTTCTTTCGAAACAACATGCGAAGAATCTACAGAAAAGCAGCAATACCAGAAACTGCTTCGTTTGTGTGGCCACAATGGGATCAGCGATACACCAGCACACACCGCGTAGGACATACTTAAGTGTCAGTGATCTGGATCTTGTCTATACTGGAGAGACAACAAATGGCCATCAGACCTTCCGTGGTGTTTCTACGTGACAACTTAATCGGAACCATCATCACACATAGCGGAGGAGGTTGACTATATCCCAGAAGCGGCAGATAAATCGGTAGTCTATAACATCTCTTTCTGCGACCTAACCCTGGTTTGAATCCAGCTGAAGGCCTTCATCATCATCATCATCGTCTTCATCATACATCACTATCATGCCTTACTCTCACTATGTGGTCCTTTAACCTAGACTTTACTTCCTTCATCCATGGCATCTTCATCTGCTATTAAAGCCCTTCCATAAGAGCAAGGTATAGAAGGTAGCATCTGGCAGGATTTCCTGTTTGCATTCTTGTCTTATTCATGTGTTTGAAGAAGGAACTCTATTAGATCAAATTTTCAAAACAGCCACTTTGTCTGTTGACCTAATAAGAGCGTAAGTTGAATCTTGATTCTCTCTCACCTTGTATCCCTTTGAATTATGAAATCTACCTTTGGACTCTCCTTTTCAGATTCTAGGATTCTTAGATGGGACTCTAGGCAAGGCAGCACAGAGAATTTTCTACGATAAATCATGCAGTAGTGCCCCCTCCGTTCAAGAAATACTTATAAAGGAATCTCAGAAAGCAATACCAGACTGTCTTCTTTGTGTGGGCTCGGGTTCAGATTCAGCATATGCATCAGACTTGTGTCAGTGATCTGGATGTTGTTTGGAAGCATATGCATCAGAGAGTTAACAACATCATCTCTTGTGTCAGTGATCTGCCATTCTTAGCTGAAGGGAGATGAATGGAGTGATTTCAGGGAGAGATGTGATGATTGTTGTAGCTTCCGTGTTGATTGGTGGAGGAGTGACCAGTGACGACGGCTTAGTAGATGAGACATCTGTGAAGGGAGCAATCACTGGAGGAGTTGACGTTACTGTCTGATGACTTGGATCAGGTATGGTGGAATCAGACTCCTCTATAACTTTAGATTTCTCCTGATCATCTTCGGTTAGTTTGTCATAAAGAAATTGATCCCCAAAGTTATAAGTGTCATCGAGATTTTTCATGGAAGACATAGAACCAGAATGACTTTCTGGATTTTCTTCGATGACACGTTCGTCTGTTATGAGCTTCAGGTTTTCATGAACCTTTGGGTAGGCTGTCGCGAGGAATTCATCATCCATGTGCTCAGGGTTTGGTCCAGCAAGAGACACATGTAATTTTCCAGAGTTTGATCCAGTCTGGTCTTCTTGCATGGGCTCAGGGTCTGGTCCAGACATAATTCTTGCATGAGTAGCATGAACTTCTCTTGCAACAGCTTCTTCTTCAGCTTCAGTTAAGCTGATAGATTTACCTAATTCCAAAGCTAAGTCTGGTTTAGGGATGATGTTGTCATGCAGGAGTGATCTCTAAGGCCTTCCGAAAAAGATCAGCACTCAGAGTAAACCATTTTTCATCAAGTTTGAAAGCTATAAACCCCAGTCTTTGCATCATGAGTCAGAGTATTCCAGAACAGCTGAATGTAGATAGAAGGGAATTTGCTGATGCAGTGAATGCCCTAACGAAGTTTGTGTTCTTGAAATATCAACTGAAATGTGGAAGATAGGATTCTTCTGCAACTTCTGTAGATCTTAGAGAAGGTTTCCCTTTCCAATCTGTAACTGTTCTGAGCAATGAAGGATCTGTTCATCTCATCTTGTAGGTTCAGGTGCAGGAATATTCTCTTCTGCCATCGTATCTGTTAAAGAATATCAACAAAGATAGACAAACATAGCATATAATCAACGTTAGATAAAGATGTTCGCCTTGAGTTTGACATGCCCTTGATATTCAGATTAGCACGAAGATATTCCACATTAGAGTCACTGGACATTGGGTTAAGTCAACATTGGTCAACCTTGGTCGATGGTCTAGAGATTATCTGATAGGCTCAATGACAAGTTAACTAAGCCTGTATGAGAGTCAACAAGACAAATGGTCCTTTGGAATAGGCCTAAGAGGTTTATTGGGCTTATTGGGCCAAGACATGGACAATTAGCCTAAGACGCTGCCCAACAGATCACCAAACCGCCATGCAGTAGGTTAACATTCCGCCATCAAGAATATGCAACCGCTATCTAACATTAAGCAAGATCCAAGGCATTTTAGATTATCTTAATCTCCTAGCAGACAGATTTAACACCCTACAGACAGATTTAACACCTTACAGATTTAACACCCTACACTTTCACATTTGACCATTTTATACACATTCAAAGACCAAGATAAACCATTTTAATCACATTTAATTCACTATTCTCCCCTTCAAAAATTGCATATGCGATTGCCATTTTTGATCTAGTGAATTATAATACCAGCTAATGTACGTTGGTCCACTTAACTAACGAACAAGCATGGGAAAATATGAAGCTTGTTAATGAGAATGGTCAAAAACAAGAAGATTTCTCTTCTTTTGAAGATAAAGCGCACTGAAGCGTACACTCTCCTTTTCTTTGAAAAACTGGTTTCGTACAGAAGAATACGAAAGCCATTGACTTGAGCTAACAAACATTGAGTGTTTCGAAAGTAGCTCAAGACCGAAAAGATTTCTCTTTTCGTTATTAAGGATAAATGCACTAACACATACATTTTCCTTTTATCTGAAGATGGGGTTGCAATCTAACATTTGATTACAAGCCATTACCATGAGCTCAAAACTTGGAATGTTTTGTTATATTAGCTCATGACCGAAAAGATTTCTCTTTTCGTTGTCAAGGATAAATGCACTGACACGTACACTTTCCTTTTCTCTGAAGGCGTACACCTTTCTTTACTTTAAGGAACAGGGCTTGAAGAGATGCCAGCAGACGCCATTTGACATTAAGGAACGAGGTTTGAACCGTTTTGTTCAAACGTCATCAAGATGAAGAACGAGGCTTGAACCGATTTGTTCAAACATCATCAAGATGAAGAACGAGGCTTGAAATGTTTTGTCCAAACGTCATTAGAAGCGTGTTCATCAGATTTGAATTCCTTGAACTCCTAACGTATGAGATATCAGTCTTTTTGGTAACCAAACTCTGAGTCTTTCCTTTAAAGGATTGACAGATGTACCTGCACTTGAGTTAGAAGTACATCACTAAAAAAAAGAGTTTGATTGCATTCATGATGGTTAGTGATATCATCATTTGAGACCATTTTGGAGCCACTATCAACTTGCGTTGTGGGCTATCGGTGAACATCTTCCAGAGATGTAATCCACCTAGAGACTAACAATCTTGAAAATTCTATCTACCCGTATGGTTTCCAACTAAGACAAGATCTAGGAGTGTGTGGTTCTCATAGCACAGCGAAGACTTATTGAGAGAAAACCTTGGTCCTATACAAACTGCCAACCACAGTTTAATGAGTGGTGGTTCTTTGTTCAACGGATTGTTATTTCTGATCTGATGGGACTGAACTTAGCAGGCACGAGAATTCGACCTATTCAGGATCTTTGTTATATAATCATCATGAATTGTATTAAAGATATATTCTATACAAATCGAGACAAAACAAAATTGTTTGGAGTCCAAGAAGAAACTAGAATTCCTAGAGTTGATCTACAAGATGCATACCTTTGACATTCCCCTCTACACTTAGATACAGAGAACTCATATAATATGTTTCTAAGGTTTTGGTGTACAACATTAGTAGTGCAGTGAGCTCTAGTAGAGGCCATATCCCTATGATTAGAATCCTAGTTTTGTCTTCTGTCATTTCCTAAGCTCCTCAAAAGTACGCATGAACCTATCATAGAACCATAGACGATTCCTTTTATGACAATTCCTAGAGTAGTTAGGTAGCATTCACCTGATAGGTTTTGCCAGCAGCAGATTTCTAACTTGGCAAATAATGCGGAAGTGGTTTGTTTTTTGACAAATCATTTTCTCATCAACTTGGGAGCAAACCTTGGTCTTGACTTTCTAGGTTCGTTCAGACGTAAACGCATTCGGTTGTCTAACAACTAAATGGTTTCTAGATGGTTGTAAAGGCGGCTTCCCTAAGATTGATGCTTTGGCAAACTTAGAATCTATGATATTTCCTTTTAACTTTCTAAGGTCATTTTTTAATTCCGCATTTGCAAAAACCTTTTCCTGAATCTGAGCTTTTAAATCAGCATTTTCGACAGACTTTTGATTAATTTAGGATATTAAAGATCAAAGTTGTCTTATATTCTGAACTCCGTATCTTTTTAATTGTATGATAAAGTTTCTTTGTAAGTCTGTTTCAAATGCTCTTTTTCTCTATAGTAATTTGCTCATAAATTGCTGCAAGTAATTTAGCCACACTATGTTTCAAATTCGAATGTTAATAGTTTTCAATTACATCGATTCATTATTTAACTTTGGCTCATTACATGCTTCCTTCACACTTTATAATTGATCATCAAGGTCGCAAATTATGTGGTTTTGGGCCTGTAGCTGAGCTTTCAAATCATTTATTGCAAAAAAATTCATCACGAAATTCATGATATTCCTAATTCTTCACATGGTTTGTTTACTATGAAAACTTCTTCCATTTGTGTATTGAAATTCAAGTGAAATACTAATGTTTCAAGTTGTAAAAATCGTTTTGAAAGTTCATTGTAAACTTCCATACAAACCATATCTTTCGTTTTGAGAAGCTCAACATTAAGCAAAGCATCCTGGTCAATCTCTCCTCCCCTATGACACATATTTGTTAAAGTAGGAGTGGTATTGCTATCAATAGTTTCCAACAGATGTGTGTCATAATTGGTTCAGATTGCTCAGTATGCTATTGTTCATTAGCAAGGATATTATGTAGAGGCAGTACAATTGTACCGTCTACAAATGGCTCTTCGTCAATTGTTGGTCTGATATCTGCAGTCCACAGCTTGTGTGGTATAAATTCCCTTGAACTGTACTTGTAACTGCTTGCCGGGCTTATGTCCCACTGCTTCTGTAGACAACCAACCACAGCATTAACTGTGCTTCACAGCATATCGACCTTTTCCTCTTGCCTTTGGCATCAGAGTTTTAACTCTGATTATTGGATAAATCATGTTGTTTTCAGGTTCTAATCAACAAACTAATGAGTCTTTTTCATACAATCAGCTTGTCATCCATTGCTGAAACTGGATTGATCTGCATATCTTGGAGACTGCATCTGACACATTGACTTAATTTGATGCTTATGAAGTATTCATCATGCAACTGACTTCATGTCTCCTTTAGTGCATTAACTCATTTTCTTTCATGCGTAATACACCATATTAATTACAACTCTATGAAAGTTACGCTTCAATGTAATCCAGGTTTCTCGAGTAACTTACGTCTGTACGCACTAGGTTCATACGCGTGAAGTCTTTGAAGTCTTGTGCCCAACCTTGATTCAGAAGATTTCCGTTCATTTACCCTTTTGAGGCAAGAAATTTCTTGAACTGTGTTCTAAGTGCTTGAAGACAATCTTTTTTTCATTAAAACCCGTGAAGATTCTCTCTGTTCAAGTTGGTAGCCTTAACTGATTCCAGATTATGAAACATCTTCAATTTAAAGTCTGATGACTCTTACGCATGCTCTTTCACCAAAGAATGAGCGAAATCTCCTGGTGTTTAATACGGTCAACATCATAAGGCGAAAATAAGGAGATAGAGATCAGAAGATGTGGCTCGTCAGTTGTTCACACCATCGTAATGCATTGGAAGTGCCTTTGTTTTGCGAGCCGTTGCGTCAGTTGAAGCTCTCTCTCTTTTAAATTAGAATTAGAAGATTCCATTGTGATTCGATGTGTGAAATAAAATTAAGGATCTTAAGTAGATAATGTGATTGATGTTGTGGTTTTAAATGCAATTAACGTTCACGGGATTTTACAAGTCTATGATTAAAACCGATAAAAGGGAAAAGATAACGGGATTTACAAAATCAATAGAAAACCGTGAATGAAATAATTTGTTAGTGATTTAGGTTTGTTTGTAGTGGTTTGATTATCTTTGAAGTACTTAATTGTGGTATTGTTTGTTGATTTTTTGAAATTTGACGGCAGTGGAGTTATGAAGAAATTTTTTTACCCTATTACCAAAATCTAAATTTGGTGTAAAAATAAGCTAAAAAGGCTAAAGAAAAAATTATATTTTACTTAATTTTTCCCGCCAAAAAGTGTCGCTAAAAAGGTGTCGACCGAATTTTTTTTTACCCTATTACCAAAATTTGAATTTGATGTAAAAATAAGTTAAAAAGGCTATAGAAAAAAGATTACAAATTACTTAATTTTTCTCAAACCGCCTCCTATATTTTAATCAAACCGCTGCCACAAATTAAGCAAACCGCCGTGGGTTTTGGAGTAACTCGCTGCCTAGTTCAACTTTCACTTAACTCGTCACGGCAGTAAGTAAGCTGCGCCGCCGTAATATAGGTAACTAACTGGATCAATTTAAATATACAAACCGCTGCCAGTTGGTAACTCGCCGTGACAATAGAGCAACTCGCTGCCTAGGTTTTTATCCAAACCGCCTTGTATTTTGGCAACTCGCCATGGGTTTTTGAAAATTTGGGCAGAGTAACTTTTCCCTTTTGTTCAATATAATAATCAAATCGCCACCAATCCTGTGTAAACCGCCACCAACAAGCAACTCGCCACCAAATTAAACAAACCGCCGCGAATATAATTATTAAAATTAAGCAACTCGCCTTTGACTTTTTGTGAACTCCGCCTTTGACTTTTCTAAAAACGATCTTGGTCCCCCTTTCCTGTCAAACCACCCACTTAGAATATAGTATATAATTCAACCTCCATGTAGAATATAAGGACGAATTCAACAAAAATCAAACCATATGATCTTTTTAACCACGAAACAAAGCTCTAATATGCAATACTAAGATGGTGTATGAAGATTAACCTTCCTATAACATGTGTTTCTTCCTGGATCAAAAAAATACGAAGCAACTCTCCACGAAGAACACCTTACTTTGTTTGCTTATAATTCAGCTAGAGCTTGTATTTAGCACAGCAAAGACCTATAGCACACGAAATTTGAAGCACTCTAACCTTTTGATGTGTAGAATAATTAGAGAGCAAGATTAACCAACAACCAAGCCCAAATAAAATTTTGAGCCGTGGGTTGTTCTAAGCCAAATTAAGGACGAATTTGAGCTTGTTTTGCCACACGAATCAACCATGAATCCACACGTAGCTCTGATGCCAATTGTAGGTTCCCAATTCACACAAACATGTATAGATCTAGATAGATCTAGAGAGAGAAAGTTAGAGAGAGAGAATGGTTGAGAGAAACTAAGGAAAACACACTAAAGAGTGTGTGTAAAATGAATAGATGCTTACATCTTCCAAAGTTGGAAGAGATATTTATAGTTCTTACAAAACACCGGGTATTAGTACACGGTTCAATACCGAAAGTCGTACGTTTAACTATTAAACTACGAGCTATAATGAACAGTAAAATACACGGGGTGGCCGAGTCTTTTTCTAATATCTAACACAAACAAAACATATCATCCCTTTCTTTTACAATCGGGTTACATCAAAACCGAAACCATACACACTCTCAAATCACCCTAAGCACGTCTAAGGTCATACAAGGGACATAGGAAGCTTGGAAGCTTGGGTTTAAGACACACACGGGTGTGTACACGAAGCTAGTTGCTTGCCAAACTCTTTCCATGAACACTAGAACCCTTGTAAGTCACATACAAACCCATACCATTATAATATGCGTGTTCCTTTTCTTGTTAACTAGTCTATATGTCGCGTATATGTATATATGGTGTGCTAGCTTAAGAAATCGCATGTTAAATACAAAAATGGACGGGTTATATGCAATGTGATTACGTATACAACTTGTGTGGTGTTAAAATATAAAGAAAACATGTAATGTATTTAGTAGCAAACAAGGTTTCAAAAACTGTTCGTTTTTAAAGAAACCACACGTAAACTTTCATTGTAAACAAGATACGATGGCTTGGGAACGTGTGTGCGACCTTAACAAGCGATTGTATGTAATGCATAAAGTATATATGAGATGAATACACGGTTTGAGACACTAGGACACACTTATCGTAACATATATATTACTAAGGAAAGCAATGGGCCACAATGGGCCTTGTATGACCCACATGAGCTCACGGCTTGGGCTCAACCGGCCCAACAGTCCTCGGGTGGGACCCATAGCTTATTTATAAGCTCAATGAGCTTATCAATAATCCAACGACCTTAGTAGAAACCAATATGGACCTTTGCATGTTTTGAAACCAACCAAAACCCTTAACGGGCTTATTAGCCCATTAACAAGCCTCGCACACTCGGCGCAGTAAGCTCACAATAAACTTTGAACAAGCAGATTGGTGCACCTGTATATAGACTTACTGGACTTAGTCGGAACCTAAGTAAAGCTAATGGACCCTAATGGGTCAAGTCAAACCACTCAAAAACCTATTTGAACCCTTAATAGGCCTAACAGCCCAATAACGAAAGCTTATTGCTTATTGAATAAGCCACGCGGTTAAGTTCAGCTTAATTATAACCATAAGGTTCTTAATGAAGTGAGAAAAGATAGTTAGATCATATGAGAAACCCTTTGTACCATTTCGGAGCTAAAGCTTATAGGCCAACGAGCTCGAATAAGCTCAAATAAGCTCACCCGAGCTTATATTCTGGCCAAACCGATTTAGTAAGCTTAAATAAGCTTAATGAAGACTTTCATGCTCTTAACATGTCCAATAAGGCCCAATAAGCTCATTAAGCTAAAAAACGCCATCCGAGCTATTTATTGTGCTTGACAGCGAGCTAGGGACTTATTGGGAGTAAATAAAACTTCTTGCCACTTGTTAGACCTTAAACGGACTTAAAATGTGATTTTGACGAGTTAAGGGGCTAAAAGTGTCAATTTGCAAACTATAGGGTTAAAACTGTCATTTTTGACTTTAAAAAAAAAAAAAAAAAAAAAAATAATAAAGTCTAGGGTGCTAGTTACTGAATGTTCTGAAGTTAAGGGACTGATGTGAAACTAATAAGACCGTAAAGTGAAACTTTGTAATAGTTAGAGGATCTAAAAGAGAAATTATTCCGAAACTTAAGGGTTTAAAATGTAAATGGTTATAAATTCAATAAACCTAGGACTAGGTTGGGTAATTATAAGAAACTGAGGGTATTTTGTAAACAAAAGTAAATGTATATAAACACTTACTGATTCCCAACGAATTATAATATTACCGTAAATATATTTAAAATAATTCGGTTTTAACCACGACTTAATAAATAAGATTATTTATTAACAACGTTTGTACGATTCCCAAGAGCCATCGAAATTACAAATACAATAATCATGTCCACCACCACACAAGTGATAACAGTATATATAAACTAAAAAAAATAATTTAGATTATACATTGATTCCGTTAGCCGCTAAATTTATAACTAAGACTGACCGTAATTTACTTAGTATTAGAGCGGGTTGATTCATACTTAGATATCTATTATCATTTTCAGATAGGACTATTTACAAGGTAGGTCATTAACACATGGAAGAGCGAAAACACAATAAAAGCCCCACTGTTTTAACAATTATTAAATGATTAACATCTTCTGGTGAGAACATGCTTGTTTTATAAATTGGACCAAGTGTACCTTTTATACAATGATCACGTGTTGCCTAAGTAGCTGATAAACCCACTGAGCCCTGTATCACATGAAATGTCAATTACTGGATTGTGAACGCAAATGTTATGAATAGATCTATTAGGATTGACATCCCCGTTCGGGTGATTAGCTATCACCGGAGACCAACGTATGCCATTCGATTTTGGATGTTGCGGGTTAGAACATCATTCACGCATTCATTGGCAATATATTGCATTCATACATGTCGAGCTTCAGTGTCATGACTAGGAAAATGAGTAATTACTTTATGAGTTATGCATTTGTTGCTTAATCATACACTTGGAAATCTTGCGGTCCTACTATTGATTTACATAAACCTATGAATTCACCAATTTTATGTTGATATTTTAAGCATGTTTTTCTCAGGTCAATAAGGCACAGGGTGCTCAGATACATTGGGGGTCACTCTTTGGAAAGAGTCTGTACTAAAGATTTGGGTGTATTACATTTGGGAACATTTGTTATAAACCAAAATCTTTACTTATATTGTCGAACAATTTAAGGCCATGAGCCTATGTAATGAACAGGTATTTTGTTAAATCCAATGTATCTTTTTAAACGACATGTTTAGTGGTCGTTCTCATATCTTGTGCTATTGATCCATAAAGTAACACCCTCAGATATTTAACATTCCGCTGGATACTCAGATTTAAGGGTGTTACATATTCCAAGTTGTAGAGACTTTGTGTTATTGATTATGCATCTTGCCATTTTATGTAGATGTTCAGATATACGACCTATAAAGGGCAACACATTTGGATACAAGGTTTAAATCGATGGTATGTTATTTTGATTGATTGGTCTTATGTGATGTTCGCTTAGTTAAACTAAAAGAATAAAAAATAAACAAAGAACAATAGAAAAAAAAAAAACAAAAAAAAATATAACAAAAGAAATAAAAATAAAAAACCTCCTAACCTATAAAATGTACTATAAAAAAAGAAAACAAATAAAAAAAAACGAAACGAGTTGTGAGGATGAAGAATTTGTAAAGAGTAAATTGTGATAAAACAATAAAAAGAAAATACATAATAAAAACTATAATAATAATAATTAAATCTATAACCAACCAAAAGAAAGTAGAATAAATCAAAATAAAAATAATATAATATAAAAAATATGTAAAAGATAGATCTAGAAAAATAAATAATACATAAAAAACTAATTAAATAATATAAAAAAGATAAAATAAAAATATAAAAAAACTATAAAAAAAATAAATATTATATTAGAAAAGATAATATAAAAAAAAAAAATAAAAAAATAAAAATTAAAGAATAATACAATAAAGTAAAAAATTCGCCGTTATACTATATAAAGAAACAGTTAGGGGAAAAAAGAATAATAATTAACTAACAACTAAAATATAAAAACATAAAAGATAATAAACAAAAAAAAAAAAAAAAATAAAAAAAAAAACAAACATTAACAATAAGACAAAATCGCACTCAACGAACCTCAGCCGACCGATAAAGCAATATAATAACTAAACCAAACAAACTAATCAACAACACAAATCACCCCGCACCCACCACACCCCCCCGACACTAACCCCCCCACCTCCCCACAATCACCCCTGACACCCACCCTCCTACCCAACCCGTGTTTATACACCCCCACCCCCCCGACCACCACACCACACCACCGACCGGCACGCACCCCGCACCCCCCCCACCCACGTAGATCCCGTAATTACCTAACTGGCCGATTTCGTGGGCCAAAGCAGATTTGTATTCACCAGACATCGTTACATTATCAATTTTAGATATTCTCATTTCGCGTTGTTTTTTAATTGTTGTACTTTGGGACATGATTTTGATGTGTTTGAGTTATAAGTAATCCATTTTGCAACATTATCGCATGTGGGTGAATAGAAAAGGTTGTCTCGAAATGCTACACAGGAGGTACAAAAATTTAATTAGAACGTCATCCCAAACACCCATAGCTAGATTCCTTGAATTTTACTGCTGAACCTGGTAGTTTTCGCGATGTTTGCTTAAAGCTCTTTGGTAATCGGAGGGGCTGATCTCAAGCTCATTTCAGTTGCAATCAAAGGCAATCACCTTATGGAATGTATTTAAAACATCAAAGTTTATTCCAGTTTTTACGTGACCAATAACTGAAGTACACAATTTAATTTGCATGGACGGTGATATTTCAGTCGCATCACAAAAACCAAATTATACTGTTAAATACCTCTAACATTAACTTTTCGTTCTTGAAAATCTTCACGGAGAATTTACTACAAAATAAAACATTTTTAGAGGTAAAACTACTATTACTATTTGTTTAATTTCACAGGGACCAAAAGTGTAAATTTTGGTAAATAATGGTTCGGGAATCGTTTGACCCGCATAACTGTGGATTACTTAAAATACAGAAAAAGTAAAAAAAGAAAATTGAATAAAACGAACATGCGGCCATTTGCGTTCGGAATACATTTTTCCGATAAAAATGAGATATTTACATGATTAATATTTCATAAATATTATTTATAACATATATAAAAAAATTTTGTTACTTATTTTGACCCGGCATGCCATGACTGAAATTAAAAATGAATATCAACTGAACATTTCGCGTTATCACCAAACCCTTTTTGAAATCGAATGTTAGATGATATTATTCAATATTTAAATTAAATAAATATGAATAATTAAAAATACATTTAATTATTTTGTGTCAGTAACACGTTCGTGCAGTATTGTAAAACTTTGCGGGGCAGTTTTAGCCCTCTTCTGCTTGTTTTCAAGTCTCCTGTAAAACAAACAAGTAGTCTAAAATATCGTTTTTTACCATCAAATTGCTTTAGGGTCCGATCGTGAAAAACGTGATTTAGTGTTCAGTGTTTTGATAAATCCAACTATGAATTTAATATATATCCTTTTCGTTTTGAATCAAATAAGTTAAAAATAACTTTGTACTACGAGGAGTGTAATAATAAATAACGAATTTATTATTGAAATACGTTCTGAAAATTTTACCAGTTATGCGGTAATCATTTTTATGTGACAATAAAAGACCAAAAGTCAAAAAGTCAAGTCAGACTCGAAACGTCCAAGGTTAAAATAGTCCTTTAATATTTCGAGAATTCCCGGATGTTACAAGAATTAGGATCCTTAGCATATGGCCCAATAACAAATTGATTTAAATTACCATTAAACTCATATCTTACTATATATATTAGTACCCTAAATAATAGAAACCCTAATCAAATTCTTCTACACTAAGAAGTATAGCGAAAGGAAAAAAAACAAAAGGTGGAAAAAAAGAAATGTGAACGTACGAATTGTGGGGGGGGGGGGGGGGGGAGGCTCCAGCCCCGCTTTTCCTTTTTTCTTCATACTCTACCAAACCTCAAATCCTCATATCATCTTATCCCTGTTATTGTTTAATTTTCTAAAACAAAAACAATGTTATGACCCAAAAACATTCTTGTCTTCACGCAACGGCTTCAAGATCTTATCATGGGTCTCGGGTAGGTTTAATTTTGATTGCATGTCATGTTTCTCGATTTTATTTCAAGATCCATGATGAGTTGTTATGAGTTGTATAGATCTTTCATGGTCTTGACATACCTTTGTATGTTACAACCGAAACGCAACCTGAGATTTTTGATTTGCTTTGTTTTAATTTTCGTTTGGGTCTTGATGTCGACATTGGTCGATAACGGATTAGGATAGTTGTGGGTTTTGTTGTTGTTGATTGCCTATGTTGATGTGGGTGGATTGTGTTGAAGTTGGTTTTGTAGTGTAGTTTTGTGACGATGGGAATATTCATTCTTTCTCCTTTTTTTCGTTTTGATTTTACTTTTGATCACAAGAGGGTTTTTACGAAAGCTTTTTCCGAAACCCCACTTTCGGTCACAAGAGGTTTCGTTCCATGACTTTTGTAACAACTTTCATACAGCTTTCGTATATGATGACATCAAATAACGTCTATTTTATAGCATCATTTATCCCATGATATTGACCCATTTTGTATAGTTATTTTAAAGAATTGTTACTTAATCATTTATATTTGAGAATTGCAGTAATTATGGAGTGATTGGTGAAAGTTAGAAAAAGGCACGCATTTTGGGGCATAAATGAATAGTTCGAGAAAGTCTACTCATCTGACAGCAAATACGCCGTATTATTCTAGACCTATACGACGTATCCAAGACTTTGACGAATCAAAAGACCATTGCCTGACTTTGAAGAATATGTCGTATCCACATCAGTATATACGTTGTATAAAATATACAATGGATCAAGATATAACAAGAAAAGCACACTTCTCCACATTCCGTACCCGAAGAAGCCGCAACCACCGTACCCAAGATGTACAAAACACCGTACCCAAAGAGCCAATACACCGTACCCAATGAGCCAATACGTCGTACCGGAGTAGCCCAATACGCTGTACCCAATAGGTCCGATACGCCGTACCCAATAGGTCTGATACGCCGTATCCAGGATGTCCGATACGCCGTATCCATATCAGCTCAAGAAAATTCTAGAATATTTTATTCTTGGAGCCCACGCCAAGTCATCCAATACGCCGTATTGAGCTTCCCAATACGCCGTATCGAACCGACTATCAGACCCTATATATACAAACGACCCTAAACTCAATTTTAAGCATGCAAGTGAATCCCTAAACCACCAAGTCGACCAAGAGACGATCAGAAGAGCCTAGAAGGTCAGAAAAGAGCCTCAAGATCATAGGAAAACTCTTGTAATCTTTGCACAACCGAATACGCGTTCGATCGAGGTTTCTTTACTTTAATCGTTCATATATCAAACCGTGTGTATTTTTACAATGACTATCGGCTGATACCTTTAGGTATCAGCCATGTTTATGAAGATCTAATGTTTGGTTTGTTTATCTCGATTGCTTAATTTATCATTGATTGTTGTTTATGTTTATCAATTTATATTCGTTTACGTGCTTAAGTATGCGACCTATCATTCAACTGGGTCTAGTCCTACATATTTAATGCGCTGCAACTTCGGTGTTGTTTGGGCGTAGGCTAAGAGTCCGGGATAGCTCTCCATATTGCAATTTATATATCTAGAATCATAAGATCACAAATATTGACCTATCTTTGCCTTTAGATTAGTGAGCTTAGTTGAGCCATAAGGTGACCTTGGTATCAACGAGTACGTTCTTATTCCATTGGTAAGGACTCGGACAGTGGACTACTAGTATATAAATCGCCGTTAAGCAGTAAGTGGGTAAAGTCTCAATGAGCTAGGGTTTAGTAAGAGCACCATTACTTAGATCCTAAGATAGATTATAATCAACAAATGCTTACTTTATGCGGATGCGTTTAATTGTGACAGAATTAGCGTGTCTAGGTCTTAGGAAGAAGTACCGCCTAAGTCTAGGAATGATATGCCCTTCGAGATAAGACAATCATTGCACTAATAAACAAACCTGCGTTTTATCGGATTATTCATGGTTGATACGTTTTCCTTACATTAGTTCTCAGAACCAGCTTCTCTTGTCGTTTGTTTGTTTGTCTTGTGTGTTGTGTTTATGCTTTACTTGTCATCAAAACTTAGGTTATATACACAAACCGTGCCAATCTCCCTCAAAGCTTGAACCCCCCCCTTTTGCATTAGTTTTAGGTTTAACTTAGATAACTAAAATACTGATAGAATTAGGAATTAACGCTCTCGCTCTTAGTGATCGACACCCTACTTACCACAAAACTCTATCTGACCGGGTACACTGCCCGTTAAAGTGTTGTTTTTAGGTATAGTCGGCATAAAATAAATAGTAAAACTTGATACATAAAATAACACCTACACAACGACACATCAAGTTTCTGGCGCCGTTGTCGGGGAGTGAAATTGTTTAATTCTTGTTTTTATTAGTGTTTTAGTCTAGATTTAGTTTAGTTTAGATTAATTTGCATATTTGCGTGTTTGTTTTTGTGTGTTTGATTTTCTGCATTGTATATTTTTGCATATTGTGTGTTTGTGTGTTTCGCATTATTCAAAGTACGCTGTAGAATTTTTTTCAAACCAATACAGCGTATTCAATTTATTGGATACGACGTGTATATTTTTTTCAAACCAATACAACGTATTCGACTCTATCATCAATACGACGTATTCAGTTTACTGAATACGGCGTATTAAGCTATTTGACAGTTTTCTTTCTAAGCGAATTTATTACAGGATAAAATGGACGACCCCAACATTACTATAGAGGAGTATATCAGGCTTGAGGAAGGAAAAGCTCATAGGCGTGGTAAGGTGTATAACTGGAAAACTGCTAAGTATGGTAAGACCTGGGATAATGAAGAACTGTTGCATAAGTAGACCTCTCGAGGATGCTGTTGAAACTGAATTCCCAGCTATAGTCTTTAACGACACGTTAACATCTGAAGCAGCACTCTCGTGTGAGCCTACGGTAAGTTCTCTTAACAACGATGAAATCGACTTTAGAATAAATCGTTTTTGACAATCCGAACCTGAAGATTCAAAAAACGATAATTTTTGACAAAAACTGGTTTTCTTAGAAAATAATTTCTGTCAATAATTTGAAAACGGATTCAGGAAATGATAATTATAAAGCCAATATGCCTTCGATTCCATCACCCGAGCCTTCGGTCAGTTGATGATTTAGACTTCTTTAAAGATTTTGAGAATGAATTTCCAGCCATTGTTTACAATGATGCTTAAACGTCTAAATCATATTTATTAACTAAAACGATTTTAAACCCTCAACATATTGATGAATTTGATTTGAAAGATGAAACATCATTGTCCAAATGTAATCAAAAGGAACAAAATGTTTTAAACTTTAATGATCTATTTCCTTTTAACGTAAATTATCCCGATGATTCAAAATCGGATGAGGACAATGATGATGAGAAAATCGATTTTAAACACTCTTCGGGGGATTTATCTGTCAAACCATTATGTAATGTAATAAATACGGATGTTGGTGCCTATGCACATGGGTCAAATAAGCTTTTGAAAACAAGTCATGATACTTCTAATAAATTTTTCAAAAATTAAACTTGTATCAAGGGACTATATTTTAATATCATGACTTGGAATCATCTTAACAAAGGGATGTCATTCATTTTCCTAATCAAGAATTTGTATGTGCCATTTGGCATCCCGTTCGACCCCAAATTGTTTTATAAGGATGGGATTAAATTGGGGCAAGTCTAACTTAAAGACTTTTCTGTAAACAAAAGTGCTTGCGGGGAGACAACTTGGAATGTATTTTCAATTTTTATCGAGTCTGTCTTCCCAGATAGCTGATACGGCATATCCAAACCCCATAGATACGGCGTATCAACTATCTGGATGTTATTCAGTCTTTATTTTCATCACAGTCTAATACGACGTATTCCTTAAATGAATACAGCGTATACAGGTATCAATACGGCGTATCCTGGGGTATGGATATGGCGTATCAACTTCCTGTACAATTTTAGTTATTTATTTCGAGTGTAACCAAATGAATACACGGAGATAGAATTGCATTGTTTTCTGAGAAATTACATAGGACCTCATGAAAGAATATCGACGAATATTGATGGAGAATTTACAAATCTATAGATTTTGAGTGTTGAGTCTTGAAACCATCAAGACGGCAGTTCAACACAAAATCTTGCTCCCATAAACCAAAATGGAGAATCTAACCAATCTACCGAGGCAAATCAGGGGAGTTTCTCATTTCAATCTATTCTTTTTAAATTCCCGTATTAATGTTTTATATATACAACGAGGACAGTTTGTATAATTCAAACTGGGGGGATGGAATTAAGAATATCACTTGTCCTATTTTTCACATAAAAAGCTTAAATTATGCTGCTAAAAATTTAATATTTTTTTTCAGCATACTTTTTGTGAAATTACTTTTTACATAACCCCGCACACAATAACCCTTGTTCGAAATTGTGAGGATTTAACTCTTTCCGTTTCCACATGTTACCCAATTCTACAAAATAAGAGTGTGACGGTGATGTTGTAGACTTTTAAAATAACATGGATTGGTATAATCTATCGAGACCAACAATAATGAGTATTAATAGGGATTTAATTGGAGTAACTTGATTAAAATTGGTAAATCTTAGGATTACAACCAATCGCCTATACATGTTTGTATATTAACTTAACTACACCGGTTAGATAACTCCCGTTAAACCCCTTCCACTCTCATCTTTAGAGTGATGATCGCACTAGAACGAACCTGCTAGAAGCTAATCCTTTAGGAATTTACAACGCACTATTTGTTCTTACACCTTACACCTTTAACCTACCCCTGTTAGATTAAAGGTTTAATTACAGTTGCTAGTTGCCTTAAAGATGAAAGTTCTTGTATTTCCGAGTCTTGTTCATTTTCTATCTTTGGTACGTTTGGAATTTGCACATTGCAAATGGAAGTGAATGTATATATAGTATCAAAAGCTCATGTGAGATTGACTACCTGTCACAATTATTGGTGAAACAGAAGAACGAATGAAATTACCTAAAGGAATGATTCGGAATTATTTTGATGGTGAAGAGTATGGTGACAACTACACCGAGATTTTAAGAGATAGTTAGCAAACAAAATTTGAAAAAAATGAGAAAAAATACAAAAAAAAAAAGAAGAAAGAAAGTTTGAAGTATAATCCGTTTCGGCAAAAAGCATTAATCGAAGGAATTATAACGTAAGGATCAATTATATCATTGATATGTCTAAAAATCAACGATGTAGAGTATTGTACAAAGTGGAAAGATAACCGCCACATGGACTGCCTTGTAAAGTATGTAAAGTTTTGATGATGGGAAGTTAGATCGTTATGGAACGCAACATAGGTTGTTGTTTTTGATCTATGATTAAGACGTATGTAAATAGTTGTGTCTTTGTCTATAATAACAGTCAGAAAGTGTCTACAACGTTGTTCTTTAGCTTAATCTTTTGTTTTTTATTTTTATTTAACAATAATTTACTTCCCTCTCACCTAATTATTAGCTGCTGGTTTTACGCGAATGAGGATGTGATCGAGCGTGCATGTCTATTATGTCGTTACGACCATGTATGCATGCTCAGCTGCCATCGTTGGTTTACAACTTTAGTGAAAAGTTAGAAGGTTCCTACCCTATATCATTCTTCATCCTAACCGTTGGTTAAATTCAATGGGGATGTGATTGAGACACACATGTCTATCCTGGCATTCTGGGGTGGTATGGGTGCGATCAGTTGCCTTGTTGGACGTGGTACATTTGGTGAAAGATTGTAGAAGATCGAAAACGTACGCCTTACCATACAAAAAACCATATTAACCTTCATAAACTTGTTACTACCTTACTATAGTGATGGAGATGTGTATCCTGCAAGCTTATGATAGAATACCTCGTCACGACCGAGCAAAATTGAGCGAAATTAGTTACATTTTACTCAACATAGATTATTTGAGTGATTGAGTGCTTTCAACTTCTTATTTAGTGAGGTGTTTGGTGATGTACTTTGACAAGATCAAAAAAGTGCTTTAACGGAAAAATATCCTTATGGATTAACATTTTTATAAACCTTCTAAAGGCTACTTGAGGACAAAAGGATTCTAGTGGAGTAGAGGATATTAATGACATCGACAAAATAACATCTATTTTATAGCATCATTTATCCATGATATTGACCCATTTTTGTATAGTTATATGCAAAGAATTGTTTACTTAATAGACATTTATATTTGAGAAGTTGGCAAGTAATTATGGAGTAATTGGTAAAAGTTAGCAAAGAGGGCACACATATTGGAGACATAAATGAAGAGTCGAGAAAGTCCTACTGATCTGACAGCAAATACGCCGTAATTTATTCTAGACCAAAACGATCGTATCCAAGACTTTTGACGAATTCAACAAGACCATTTGCAAGACTTTGAAGAATAACGTCCGACTCCACATCAGTATATACGTCGTATATTATACTTTGGTCAAATATCAAGAAAAGCACACTTTCAGCCAATACTCCGTACCTAAGAAGCTCGATACGCCGTACCCAAGGTGTACAACCCAAAGAGCCAATACGCCGTACCCAATGAGCCAATATGCCGTACCGGAGTAGCCCAATACGCTGTACCCAATAGGTCCGATACACGTACCAAAAGCCGAATACGCCATATCTAGATGGTCGCGATAACACCGTATTCCATTCAGCTCAAGAAAATTCTAAAATATTTTATTCTTGGAGCTCACGCCAAGTCATCCAATACACCGTATTGAGCTTCCCAATACGCCATATCGAACCGACAATCAAACCTTATATATACAGACGACCCTAAACTCAATTTTAAGCATGCAAGTGAATCCCTAAACCACCAAGTCGACCAAGAGACGATCAAAAGAGCTAGAAAGATCATCAAAAATAGCCTCTAGAACATAGAAAACTCTTGTAAACTTGGGCACAACCGAATACCGTTCGATCAAGGGTTCTTTACTTTAATCATATCCATAAATCAAAGACTGCGTGTATTTTTACAATGACTATCGGCTGATACCTTTAGGTATCAGCCATGTTTATGAAGATCTAATGTTTGGTTTGTTTATCTTGATTGCTTAATTTATCGTTGATTGTTGTTTATGTTTATCAATTTATATTCGTTTACGTGCTTAAGTATGCGACCTATCATTCAACTGGGTCTAGTCCTACATATTTAATGCGCTGCAACTTCGGTGTTGTTTGGGCGTAGGCTAAGAGTCCGGGATAGCTCTCCATATTGCAATTTATATATCTAGAATCATAGGATCACAAATATTGACCTATCTTTGCCCTTTGATTGTGAGCTTAGTTGAGCCATAAGGTGACCTTGGTACCAACGAGTACGTTCTAATCAATTGGTAAGGACTCGGACAGTGGACTACTAGTATATAAAGAGCCGTTAAGCAGTAAGTGGGTAAAGTCTCCATGAGCTAGGGTTTAGTAAGAGCACCATTATTAATCTCCTAAGATAGATTATAATCAACAAATGCTTGCTTTATGCGGATGCGTCTAATTGTGACAGGATTAGCGTGTCTAGGTCTTAGGAAGAAGTACCGCCTAAGTCTAGGAATGATATGCCCCTTCGAGATAAGACAATCATTGCACTAAATAAACAAACCTGCATTTTATCGGATTATTCATGGTTGATACGTTTTCCTTACATTAGTTCTCGACCGCTTCTCTATCATTTGTTTGTCTTCTTGTGTGTGTTTATTGCTTTACTTGTCATCAAAACCTTAGGTTAGATAACTAAACCTCGTGCCAGTCTCTCAGGCTGAAACCCCCCTTTTGCATTAGTTTTAGGTTTAACTTAGATAACTAAAATACTGATAGAATTAGGAATTAATGCTCTCGCTCTTAGTGATCGACACGCTACTTACCACAAAACCCCATTTGACCGGGTACACTGCCTATTAAAGTGTTGTTTTTAGGTATAGTCGGCATAAAATAAATAGTAAAACTTGATACATAAATAACACCTACACAACGACACATCACATACTCACAAAGTTCATTTAGATATACAAGGTTTAGCAATGTTTAAAACTTAATTTTAAGGTTTTTCAGAAAGAAGTTACGGCGTAACTCCGGTGGTTACGCCGTAATCTTGTGGTATTTTGAA
>BQNB010016052.1:48562-72212 GCA_026074375.1 Tanacetum coccineum
TATTACAAGTCCCGCCCATACAAGACTTGTAATACTTAGATTTATACATAATCTCATGTAAACAGAACTGTGACGGGCTTTGTTAACATAACAATTATCATATCAATCCTCATATTACAAGTCCCGCCCATACAAGACTTGTAATACTTAGATTCATACATAATTCCATGTAAACAAAACTGTGACGGGCTTTGTTAACATAGCAATTATCATATCAATCCTCATATTACAAGTCCCGCCCATACAAGACTTGTAATACTTAGATTCATACATAATTCCATGTAAACAAAACTATGACGGGTTTTGTTAACATAACAATTATCATATATAATTCCATGTAAACAAAACTGTGACGGGCTTTGTTAACATAGCAATTATCATATCAATCCATGTAAACAAAACTATGACGGGTTTTGTTAACATAACAATTATCATATCAATCCTCGTATTACAAGTCCCGCCCATACAAGACTTGTAATACTTAGATTCATACATAATTCCATGTAAACAAAACTGTGACGGGCTTTGTTAACATAGCAATTATCATATCAATCCTCATATTACAAGTCCCGCCCATACAAGACTTGTAATACTTAGATTCATACATAATTCCATGTAAACAAAATTATGACGGTCTCCGTGTAATACAATATAGTATAAAGCTATGAAGAAAGATAATATCCTTAGAGACCATTGTTTAACTTACAATGTCTGATAACGAAGTGAGACCATTGCGCAACACACAATGTCTGACGAGTAGAATGAGACCATTGTGCAACCCACAATGTCTTAAAAAATATTCTGGTATTTATATAATAACTCTTATATAAATAAGCGTACGATATACGCGAAGGGAATGCAAGCATATATATATTATATATATGTATGTCACGTAAGCACTTAATGCAGCACGTAATGTAAGCACATAAGCAAGTAGCGTGTATGCACTTTGAAAATGTTTGATGTGATGCAATGTTTGTGAAAACGGTTATAGTCTAGGGTAAAATATGCAACCTAGTTCTCTATAACCAGTGCTCTGATACCAATCTGTAACACCCCCAAAAATCACAACGCAGCGGAATACCACTTGGGGTGCTACTTCATAATACACAGCGCTAGATACAAGAGAACGACCTCTAAATGTGTCGTTTGAAAAATAATCTCGTTGATTTCCTTGAAATTAATATAACATTTGTCCCATAATTGCATCACCATGAAAAACTTGAATGTATAGACTCCAATGCACTTCAAGTAAGCCAAGTATCTATATCACCTGAGAAAAACATGCTTAAAACGGTCAACATAAAGTTGGTGAGTTCATAGGTTAGTTTAAATATGAATCTAAGTTTCAAATGAATGTATTTGTCCACTGTATCATCACAGTACCATGTAAAAATCCTAAAGATTTATAAAGAATGCATGACACATTTTATGTCACCAAAAGTACCAATCTTATCCCAAAGATTTATAAAGAATGCATGACTAATTTAATGTCACCAAAAGTACCAATCTTATCCCAAAGATTTATAAAGAATGCATGACCAATTTAATGTCACCAAAATGTTTCAAGTATGTGTTGCCACTTTATTCAAGGCACAGTAAATATTCATGTGCATATAAAACAATGTTTACGATTACTCTAAGCTCATGAAACCGATGCACTAATATAACAGTAAGAGTTCATATGCAAGTGTTGTGGGCCCTATAGGCCCAACCAATCGTAATCCGACATGTTATAACGTTCGTTTTCCCAGTGACAGCTAATCACTCGAACGGGGATTGTCAATCCCGAATAGATCTATTTTATAACATCTGTGTAGACAACATGCTATAGCGTTCGGGGATTGTCAATCCCGAATAGATCTATTTTATAACATCCGTGTAGACAACATGCTATAGCGTTCGTTTGCCCAGTGATAGCTAATCACCCAAACAGGGATCACACCCGAATAGATCTATTTCATAACATTCACGCTCATCCTCCAAGTGATTTACAGTTTATGAAGCTGTGACGTAGACTTATATATATACTCATCACAGGTGTCCCTTCCAAGAACACCCGGGCCTTTATTTAAAGAACTTGTACTCCCGTTACCGGTGTCCCCTCCAAGAACACCCGGGCAGTACTGTATTGTTATCAGTTCAATCATCGGTGTCCCCTCCAAGAACACCCGGGCAGTACCGTTTTTGTCATCAGTTCAATCCGCTTAAGCTAATCCGTAATCCTTTCAAAAGTAAAGTACATATATTTGTGACCAAAAATGAAGTCAAGTAATATATCCCATAGCGAGCTATGTAAAAGAGTATGTGAACCAATTTGTAATCAAACATGTAAATGCATTTGTAAACAAGCATGTATCCCCCTCGCGGGTTTATAAACATTCAAAAGATTGAAAAGCGAGGTTATGAAACTCACCTCGATGATGTAGAACGATTGACATATAGGCATCTAATATGCACAATACGAACGGAAGACGAAGCGGCTCGATCAAGAAGTTGCAGCTAATCTTAACGGCTAAGTCCCACTAGCCTAGGATAATGAATTTGGGTTTCCCGATGAAGGGTCACATCAACGCACCGTTGATAAAGATTTAGATTAAAGTTGTAATACTTTTGGTGGTTTGGTTAAATAAATAAATTGAAAAGTGAACGCAACGTGTGTAATATATTCTTTATATATTACATATAAAAATAAACCCTTATATAACTCGTACCGTGAGTTATATAACAAATAAAAACAATCCGAAGATTAATGAAAAGTATATAATATTTTGCAAGTATTATATAATAAGTGGGTGTAAATAATTAACCCAATTAGTTTGACACCAATTCAGTTAATAAAAAGACTTTGAATAAAAGTAGACAAATGTCTTAACGTTATGAATTAAACAACCGATGTTTGTAACAGTTTATAACCAAAATATAAACTAATATTTTATAAATTATATTTCGTTTCTACGATAGATTGTGTCTAAAACAGTTGCCTCGATGTAAAAGTATAGTTTTCGTTCATTGGTCGGGTTATTGTATAATACAAGTTAATGTATCTTTTTAAAATATAACTTGGTCCCCTTTATCCGTTTCTAAAATAATATAAGTTTTATTAAATCATTGCTAAACATATAAGTTTATATAAATTTCGTCATGACTTTCCCGTTATTATATCTAAACTCACAAACTAATAAACATCGTATTTATTTAACCATTTTACCACCAATTTATCCGATTTTAATATATATAAAATCTTAATGCCTTTTATTATTTGATTTATATTTACCAGACGCACCCTTGTTGTTTCGCTAAACCAAACGTATCCTTTGTTGTCTTTCCTAAACCCACGCACCCCTTGGTTCTTAGTTAACCCAAACGCACCCCTTGGTTCTTATGTTAACCCAAACGCACCCCTTGGTGCAAATCTGTCCAACCAAACGCACCCTAATTTTATACAAAACACAACGCACCCCGTGCGTTGGCTGCCCCAACCAAACGCCCCTTATCCGGCGGCTGCCCTAACCAAACGCACCCTATCCGGCGGCTACCCCAACCAAACGCACCCTACACGGTGTTATAAACACCAAACGCACCCTAATCTACACCAAACCAAACGCACCCCGCTGTGGTGAAACACCACAGCCAAACGAACACCCCAAACGCACCCTTGTTGGTCATAAACACGAACCAAACGCACCTAAATCTGTCCTAAATCCAATGCACCCTTTGGCGCATTTACACAGCCAATACGCACCCTAATTTGTGAAAAACCACACGCACCCTAATTTGTGCTAACCCAAAACCGGACGCACCCTCTTCGGGTGGTGGCTGTCCCACAACAAACGCACCCTTTTCGGGTGGTTTTACAACCAAACGCACCGCTTTCGTTGTTAAACCCAAACAAAACGCACCCTGGTGGTGGTTTTAAACCCGGACGCACCCTATGAACTGTCAACCACCTAAACAGAACACCTTTTTGTGTTCGTTAATGGTGGTGAACGATGAGATGATGATTGTAGTGAGGTGGTGGCCGCTGAGCGTCCGAAAGGGGGGGGGGGAATGGCGCGTGGTGGCGAGTGAGTATGAGGATAGGGTAGATCGGGTCACGAAAGGCCCGCACCCGCCCCCAAACATTTTTCGAAACTCGCCGGAAAAGTCCGGCCGAAAAGTTTTCCGACGGTTGGGGTGGAAAAAAAAAACGGCGTGAGTGGCCGGGAATCCGACGACTGGCCAGCGGTGGGGCGGTGGCCGGAAATATGGAGAAGGGAGAGTGTTTTATATGTGTGTGTATAAAGATGGAATGAAAATGAAAAAAAATATAAACTTTTATATATATATTAAAACTTATAAAAAAATGATAAGTTTTAATAGTTTAGGGTAAGTTGTGTAAAATTTTACAAGGACCAAAAGTGTAACTTTCGTTAAATAACGGTTCGGGACTCGTTTGAGCCACTTATCGGATGATTCAAAATACGAAACTTCCGCCATTGCGTTCGGTATAATTTTTCCAATAAATATGAGTATTCATTTGATAGTCTTTCGTAAATATTTTTATAACATTTATATAAAAATATTTGTTATTTATTTGGTAAACCCGGTTATGTCTGGTCCGAAAGTAAAATAAAAATAAATTTCTAACCCGTATATTCGCGTTATCAACAAACGTTTTCGAATAACATGATGACTAATTTATTAAATATTTTTATTTAATAAAAAGTGTTAATTAAATATAATTTAATTATTTTTCCGTTTCTAAATCTTAGGAGGGCATTTCAGTCACTTTCTGACTGTTTTCGGGTCTTGGTCAATACTGAATAGTTGATCAGGAATGTCGTTTTACAACAGAATAAAAATTGCTTTAGAGTCCGATTGGTGAAAACATGATTTATGTAGTTCGTTTTTGAACGCAATATTAATTAATGTATATCTTTTTTTTTCGAATCAAATAAGTTAAAAATAACTTTATACTCGATGTGTGTAATAATAAATATGATTTATTATTGAAATATGTTCCGAACATTTTACCAGTTACGCGGTAATCGTTTTATGTGACAATAAAAGATCAAAAGTCAAAAAGTCAAGTCAGACCTAAAAAGTCAAAAAGTCAAGTCAGACCTAAAAAGTCAAAGGGTAAAATAGTCATTCAAAATTTCAAAAATTCTCGAATGTTACAGTACCTACCCCTTAAAGAAATCTCGTCCCGAGATTAAAGTTGTGTTATCCGATTGTGTGACTAAGGAAAGACTTAAGGTTTAATAAACTCGTTCTAAACAAGACGCTGATAACTTTATTCAGCAAAATTTGGTGTTTCTACACTTCTCAATCTACCAAAAATTTTGACTAGGTTTGTCCAGGATATTTAATCTATTAAAATAGGTATCTCAAAATATATCATTACAGATCTTATGACTGGTATAACCGCGTTATAGGGAAAGTCTCATTATAATGAAAACCTCAAGAAGAAGGTGTAGTCGCGTGAGTATGTTTGAAAAAGTTTCTAAATGTCCGATACGGAGTCTCGTATTTCTACTAATACGTAAAGGTTCAATGATTAACATCAACGTGGCTTATTGATGAAGTAACCCAACTTACTTGGCAGTACGTAAATAGTACATGAACTTAAATTGGTGTACTATTGTCTGCAATGAGTATTCAACTGAATAATAAATCGACATATGCGTTATCTATGTTTTAAGGTGGGTTTCATCACTTAGTTGATAAAGTTTGTACAATCTGGGACCACTCCAGGACCCAACAACAGCAACCATAACGACAATAACCGTAACAGACGGTGATGGAATATTGTACCCAGTTTGCTATTTCGAGATGAATCAACTCCATTAGTTCAAGTGTGCACAAGTCTGTTAGTTCCACGAACAGTTCGCGATCATAAAGATATGTAACGGAAAAAGTACTGACTTAAGAATGAGATAAGGTAGCTCAAGTGAGACCTTAAGATTCTACTGAGTGGTAAGACACGATTGTGTCTCTAGGCCTTTTTAACGAATTCCGGTGATCATCGTGCCGAATTCTACACGTTTCATATCTGATACCATTAAGCCCACTCATTTATAATTTCATTTTTTGCCTCAAGAAGCCGTCCTAATTTATGTAAATAATCAATTGATAAACTTATGGTTCGGTGATTCACAATTTATTTATTTAAATCAAGAGGCGTCCCAATTCTTTCAAATAAATATATTATAAATCATCCTACTTAATAATTCCCGATGCAGTCCGCGTACTCAGATAACCTTCAAGGTGATGGATGACATGACGATGCATGTGCTCTAATGAGTATGGGACGAGTGTTCAAACCTCGTCTTCGGAGACTGGGAGTAAAACTACCAGGCGAGATCGACATAGAGTTCAAGATAGTTAATAAGTACTCGGTTAGAGTAAATAAGGTAAAAGTCTCGATGAACCAGTCAACATAGCAATTATCATATAAATCCTCCTATTACAAGTCCCGCCCATACAAGACTTGTAATACTTAGATTCATACATAATCCTATGTAAACAGAACTGTGACGGGCTTTGTTAACATAGCAATTATCATATCAATCCTCATATTACAAGTCCCGCCCATACAAGACTTGTAATACTTAGATTCATACATAATCCCATGTAAACAAAATTTATGACGGTCTCCACGTAATACGATATTGTATAAAGCTATGAAGAAAAATAATATTCTTAGAGACCATTGTTTAACTTACAATGTCTGAGAACGAAGTGAGACCATTGCGCAACTCACAATGTCTGACGAGTAGAATGAGACCATTGTGCAACCCACAATGTCTTAAAAATATTCTGGTATTTATATAAATAACTCTTATATAAATAAGCGTACGATATACGCGAAAGGAATGCAAGCATATATATATATATATATATATATATATATATATATAGAATAGTATATATATATATATATATATATATATATATATATATATATATATATATATATATCTTAATGCAGCACGTAATGTAAGCACATAAGCAAGTAGCGTGTATGCACTTTGGTTAAAGAATAAAATGATTTATGTGATGCAATGTTTGTGAAAACGGTTATAGTCTAGGGTAAAATATGCAACCTAGTTCTCTATAACCAGTGCTCTGATACCAATCTGTAACACCCCCAAAAATGCGTGTCGCAGCGGAAGTATGTCTGGGGGAGTTACTTCATAATACACAACGCTAGATACAAGAGAACGACCTCTAAATGTGTCGTTTGAAAAATAATCTCATTTTTTGTTATTTTTGATTTCCTTGAAATTTGATATAACATTTGTCCCATAATTGCATCACATGAAAAACATGAAGTAAGACTCCAATGCACTTCAAGAATCCAGTTATCTATATCAGAGCAGTGGGGAGAGAAAAACATGCTTAAAACGGTCAACATAAAGTTGGTGAGTTCATAGGTTAGTTTAAATATGAATGTAAGTTTCAAATGAATGTATTTGTCTACTGTGTCATCACAGTACCATGTAAAAATCCCAAAGATTTATAAAGAATGCACGACACATTTTATGTCACCAAAAGTACCAATCTTATCCAAAGAAATATAAGTAAGCATGATCAATTTAATGTCACCAAAAGTACCAATCTTATCCCAAAGATTTATAAAGAATGCATGACCAATTTAATGTCACCAAAATGTTTCAAGTATGTATTGCCACTTTATTCAAGGCACAGTAAATATCCATGTGAGTATAAAACATTGATAAAATTCTCTAATTTCATGAAACCGATGCACTAAATAACAGTCAAAATCATGTGGTATTTGTTGGGGGGCCCTGTAGTTCCAACCAATGTAATCCGACATGTTTATAACGTCGTTTTACCTAGTGAATAGCTAATCACCCGAACGGGAATTGTCAATCCCGAAGATCTTTTTAATACATTCGCTTGGACATCACGCTATAACGTTCGTACCGGCGATAGCTAAATCACCCTAAACAGGGATCCACACCCGAAAAGATCTATTCATACATTCGCTCTCACGCCTCCCATGATGTTTCCAGTTTAATGGACGGTGTTACGTAGACTTATATATACCCATCACAGGTGTCCCCTCCAAGAACACCCGGGCAGTGATTTAAAGAATATATACTCCCGTTACCGGTGTCCCCTCCAAGAACACCCGGACAGTAAAGTAAAAATATTACAACCCTGTACGGTCCCCTCCAAGAACACCACGGGCAGTAAAGTAAATATGTATCTCCCGATACCGGTGTCTCCGCCAAAATACCCCGGGCAGTACCATGAAAAATATTTACTCCCTTACCGGGTGCCCCCTCCAAGGAACACCCGGCAGTACCGTTTTGTCATCATTCATCCACTTAAGCTAATCCGTAATCGTTTCAAAAGTAAAGTACCTATATTTGTGACCAAAAATGAAGTCAAGTAATATATTCCATAGCGAGCTATATAAAAGAGTATGTGAACCAATTTGTAATCAAACATGTAAATACATTTGTAAACAAGCATGTATCCCCCTCGCGGGTTTATAAACATTCAAAAGATTGAAAAGTGAGGTTATGAAACACACCTCGATGATGTAGAACGATTAACAGATAGGCATCTAATATGCACAATACGAACGGAAGACGAAGCGGCTCGATCAAGAAGTTGCAGCTAATCTTAACGGCTAAGGTCCCACTAGCCTAGGATAATGTATTTGGGTTTCCCTAAATGAAGGGTCACATCAACGCATAGTTGATAAAGATTTAGATTTAAAGTTGTAATACTTTGGTGGTTGGCTAAATAAATAAATTGAAAAGCAACGCAACGTGTGTAATATATTTTTTTTATATTACATATAAAAATAAACCCTTATATAACTCGTACTGTGATTAAAAACAAAATAAAAACAATCCGAATAGAATAATGAAAAGTATATAAATTTTGCAAGTATTGATAAAATAAGTGTGTGTAAATTAATTAGCCCAATTAGTTTACACCAAATTCAGTTATAAAAAGACTTTGAAAAAAGTAGACCAATGTCTAAACCGTTGTGAATTAAACAACCGATGTTTGTACAGTGTTATAACCAAAATATAAAACTAGATAATTTATAAATTATATTTCGTTTTCTACGAATAGATGTGTGTCTAAACAGTTGCCTCGATGTATAGTATAGTATTTCGTTCATTGGTCGGGTTATTGTATAATACAAGTTAATGTATATTTTTAAAATATAACTTGGTCTCCTTTATCCGTTTCTAAAATAATATAAGTTTTATTAAATCATTGCTAAACATATAAGTTTATACAAATTTCGTCATGACTTTCCTGTTTTCAAAACGTTTCCCACATTCATAAAACTTAGATGATTTTTTCATAATCGTAAAGCTTAATGTTTTCCCTTATTCAATATATGTTGCAATTTATTCGGGTTTCCATTTTTCCAACTCCCGCTTGTTTCAGATATATCATATATATATATTCACGTTATTATATCTAAACTCACTAACTAATAAACATCGTATTTATTTAACCATTTTACCACCAATTTATCCGATTTTAATATAAATAAATCTTAATGCATTTTATTATTTGAATTATATTACCATGCGCATCCTTGTATGTTTTCGCTAAACCAAACGTTATCCTTTGTTGTTTTCCAAAACCCAAGACGCACCCCTTGGTTCTTTTATGTTTAACCCAAAACGCACCCTCTTGGCTTCTAATGTTAACCCAAACTCACCCCTTGGTGCAAATCTGTCCAACCAAACGCACCCTAATTTTTATAACAAAACAAAACGCACCCCGTGTGGTGGCTGCCCCAACCAAATGCCCCCTATCCGGCGGCTGCCCTAACCAAACGCACCCTATCCGGCGGCTACCCCAACCAAACGCACCCTACACGGTGTTATAAACACCAAACGCACCCTAATCTACACCAAACCAAACGCACCCCGCTGAGGTGAAACACCACAGCCAAACGAACACCCCAAACGCACCCTTGTTGGTCATAAACACGAACCAAACGCACCTAAATCTGTCCTAAATCCAACGCACCCTTTGGCGCATTTACACAGCCAATACGCACCCTAATTTGTGAAAAACCACACGCACCCTAATTTGTGCTAACCCAAAACCGGACGCACCCTCTTCGGGTGGTGGCTGTCCCACAACAAACGCACCCTTTTCGGGTGGTTTTACAACCAAACACACCGCTTTCGTTGTTAAACCCAAACAAAACGCACCCTGGTGGTGGTTTTAAACCCGAACGCACCCTATGTGATGTCGAACCACCTAAACAAACACCTTTTTGTGGCGTTAATGGTGGTGACGATGATGATGATGATGTAGGGTGGTGGGTGGCCGGCTGAGGCGTCGAAGGGGGGGGGGATGGCGCGTGGTGGCGAGTGAATATGCGGATTTGGTAGATCGGGTCACGAGCAACATTTTCGAACTCGGCCGGAAAAGTCCGCCGGAAAAGTTTTCCGGTGACGGCGGCGTGGTGGTGGCCGGAATCCAGCGACTGGCCGACGGTGGCCGGAAATATGGAGAAGGGAGAGTGTTTTATATGTGTGTGTATAAAGATGGAATGAAAATGAAAAAAAAATATAAACTTTTATATATATTATATAAATATTAAAACTTATTAAAAAAATAATAAGTTTTAATATTTTAGGGTAAGTTTGTGAAAAATTTACAGGGACCAAAATTGAAACTTTCGTTAAATAAGGTTCGGGACTCGTTTGAGCCACTTATCGGATGATTCAAAATACGAAACTTGCGCCATTGCGTTCGGTATAATTTTTCCAATAAAAATGAGTATTCATTTGATAGTCTTTCATAAATATTTTTATAACATTTATATAAAAATATTTGTTATTTATTTGGTAAACCCGGTTATGTCTGGTCCGAAAGTAAAAATAAAAATAAATTTCTAACCCGTATATCGTGTTATCACAAGACGTTTTTCGAATAACATGGATGACTAAAAAATTTTTTTTATAAATATTTATTTAATAAAAAGTGTTAATTAAATATAACATAATTATTTTCTCGTTTCTAAACCTTGAGAGGGCTATTCAGTCCATTTTTTTTTTCTGATTGTTTTCGGGTCTCGGTCAAAACTGAAAAGTTGTCAGGAATGTCGTTAATTACATCAATGCTTTAGAGTCCTAGTTGTTAAAACATATTAGTGTTTCGTTTTAATACCTGTGAATTATTAATTAATGTATATCTTTTTTTTTCGAATCAAATAAGTTAAAAATAACTTTGTACTCGAGGTGTGTAATAATAAATATGATTTATTATTGAAATATGTTCCGAACATTTTACCAGTTACGCGGTAATCGTTTTATGTGACAATAAAATACCAAAAGTCAAAAAGTCAAGTCAGACCTAAAAAGTCAAAGGGTAAAATCGTCATTCGAAATTTCGAAAATTCTCGGATGTTACAGTTTAAGGTTTATTTCTTGCATACAACTCTTGGATCCGGTTCTAACTGTTATATGGGTAGGGAAAGAATTAATTTTAATGTATTTGGTATAATTGTGGGTATTGGTTTAAGTATAGTTAGGTATTGGTGCTTTCGCGGCAGCGGCGCCAAAAATTGATTAGTTGATAATTAAACTATATATATAATATATATAATAAAATATATAATAAAATATATATTAAAATATATATAATCTAAAAAACTACAATAATCAATGAAACCAGGAAGTAGTATAGAATGTTCCCGGGTCGTTTATCCCCAACGAGGCTGGACTGGAGAATCGATACAGTCGGAAGATTGGAGTTTGAATGAGAGAAATGATTTGAGAGTGTGGAAAGCTAAGTTAAACAATAACAAACAAAAACGATTAAGAAAAACCTAAAAATTATGAAATTAAGCTGAAAAACGAGAGCACGAATCCCGAACAAAGGGTCAAAAACCTAAAATCTTCAAAATTAACCCTACAAAGAAATTTTTACTTCTAAACTACTCTAGGGGACTAATAACGAAGAATGAAAAAGACTAGACTGAAAACGGAGGTCGTTTGACCCAAAAACGAGTCAAGACAAAATCCGTACCCGAGACCCGTTCTTTAAAAATCAAAAGTTTGAAAAATTATCCCTACGAAAGTCTTTCTATTTTTCCTACGTAAATTATGACTAAAGAAAATTTTCTAAAAAAGAAAAATATTTTTTTTGATAATTTTTGTATTTTTTATGAATTTTTAAAACTTTTAACTAAATTAAATTATAAAAAATACTAAACTATTTTTAAAAATTCTGAAAAAATTACTAAAATTACTTTATACTAGTACTGTCCTAAGAAAAATAAGAAACCCAAATTTCGGCTTATAAATAAGCCGAAAATAAGCTCAAACGAGCTTATAGCTTAAAAGGCTAAAAATGGGTTAAATACTAAACCACTTGGGACTCTAACGTAGAAGTCCCAAGGGCGCAGCGGTAAGGCTTGGTTATAAAAAGGGGTGTATTGAGGGTAGAGGCCCGGGTTCGAGTCTTGCTCACCCGGGTTTCCCCTTATCTCCCCTTTTTTTTAAACTTTTCAAACAAACTTGATAAGCTCCTTGAGCTTATCATTTTTCATAACTACAGCTTTTTGAGAAGTGCTAAAAATAAGCTGAAAAAGGGGCTTTTTGTTGACAGAAGCTTAAATAAGCTTAAAGGCAAAAGGGCTTTTTCTTGGTGACTTTTTGGACAATTAAGCTAGAATTTGAACTAATAAGCTGAAAGGGGCTATCTATCCTAACCTAAATAAGCACTAGGAATTAAAATGTAGCAACTAAATAAGCTGAAAAAGGCTAAGTCAAATCAAAGAATGCTTAACTAATGCTTAAAAGGCACATGGACTTTTTCTTGGCTGTTAGCACACAATAAGCAAGCAAAGTGGACAATAAGCAAACTAGGGTAACTAACACACCTAATAAGCAACTAAGGACACAAAAACAGCAATTAAAAAGCACAAAATAAGCTGGAAAGAAGAATAAGCTATTTCCTACACTATGCTTTAAAAAATTCAAAGTGCCTACTTAAAGCTTAAAAATAAGCTACCTAGAGTGCTTCCTAAGGTCTACAAAGCTAGGGCTTAATAAAAGAGCTTATTGGCTTTTTAGAAAAGCCAAAAGCTTGGGCTGAGGCCTTCTAATAAGCTAGAACAGTTAGCTTAAAAATGGTGTCTAGCACCAGGGGAAATGAACTAAAAAGGGGCTTATATTGACAGCTTAAAATAAGCTGTCAAATAAGCTCAAATTGAAAAACTAGCTTAAAACAGATGAAAAGGGGCTTATGAAAAGCTTATATTCAAAATTCCATTTTCTAAAAGCAAATTAAACCTGCTGGTTTTGGAGTTGGAAAAAGGGCTTTTTCTTTTTAAAAAAAGGTGACAACAAATACTTGGCAGTTTTTGACTTAGAGAACAAATGACTCAAGACAAGTTTTAAAAACTTTTTTAAACCTCACAAATGACACACTTTGGCACTAAAACTTCAGGATTACAAGAGCTTATCCAATTAAGCTCTTGTACATCTTTCAAAAACCAACAGATTTAAAGTACACTTTATAAAACTTGAAAAACAGTTTTTGGACTAAACAACTTTGGAAAAACAGACTCAAAAGGGCTTAATACTTTAAGCCAAAGTTAGCCTTATGACCCCAACCCATCACCTTCCTGTTTTGACCCATTTTGGGCTTGTCCCAAACACCCTCTTATATTTTTAAAAACTGTTTTTGATACTTTTACTCACTGATTTAGGCACTCATTTTTAAAGTCAAAGATTAAATAAGCATAGTTAAGCATTAACAAACATACACAGGACATAAACAATTAAGAAAAACAAGAATAAGCTAAGAATGAGCAAAAATAAGCTGTTGCTACAGTAACTTTTAAGCAAAAGTTAAAAAAGGAAGTGTACCTTAATCCTTGCTCAAAACAGGATTGTGTGAACCCTAAATAAGCTCTAACCTACCCTTAGCTTATAAAAGCTTAACTAAGAAACCCAATGAGCCATCCTTGTTTGCTCATTCATCCTTTTGCTTGATCAAACAGTAACTTTTTTCCTTCTTTTAAATTTTCCTTAAATTTTTGTATCAAAGTTGAAAACAGATTATAAAGAGCTTATATTAAGAGCTTATATGGTTGTTAAAGAAACACAAGTAACTTAGACACAATGTAAAATTTAAGCTGAATTTTCATTAAAAAGAAAGTACAAGTACATCAAAGTAATTTAAGTTGAAAACTAAGCTGAGCTGAAAAACTACACACTAAAACTACTCTTACTAAAAAAAACTAACTAGTAAATTCAAATTACTTCTACACTACATATCTTCATTTCTGTCTTCTTCTTCTTCTTATAGCTGTTGGGTTTATGTTTGTTGTGCTAGCTTGCTGAGAGGAACCAAAGACTTCATCCTGACCATTTAGTTTCCTTGGAGCCCAAACAAGTTGATCATACCCATTGATTCGTGATACCCAATAAGAAAGCTTAGGATTGCCACAGTGGTTTTTGGGGTTTTGTGAGGGTGAGGGTGATGTTTTTGGAGTGGGATGAAGTGGGGTAAGGGTGTTGTCGTGGTGTTGTAGGTGCACATGGGTGGGGTTATGTATGGCGGGAAATGGGTGAAGGGGATAAACAGTGTATGTCTGTTTTAAATATTCAGGGGTAAGGTTTGTGGATTGGGCAATAGTGGTCCCTCGAAGATTTATGTTACTTCGCAACAATCGTCCTTGTAATTTACAATTTTGGTCCCTGGAGTTTAAGGGGTATCACACCTTAGTCCTTTATGGACTAACGGATGTAAGGTATAGGGTGTTAAGGGCTAACAACGTTAAGTGTTTATTTTTAAAAAAGGTTGGGCCGGGTAATTATAAAATGGGTTTTGGGCTTTTTGGACTTGTGGTTTTTTTTTTAATTTCAATAAAGTGGGCTGATCCGGGCCCACTAGGTGGGTACGGGTGGGCCCATTTTTAGAAATTTAGGTTTTCGGGTTCGGTTTTTGATTCTCTTTCCAACACCATATCCCGGGGTTGACTTTGACTTCGTCTTTACTTCATTAATTGCACAAACGTCGTCGAGTCGATCCGAAAATTTCCGTTTTAGCTTCGTTTTCAACCCTTTTGAACCCTTGGCCTTAGTTTTTCGTGCTCTTTCTAAACCCGTGCTCAGTTTTGTCTGGTTTGGCTTTGTTTTTGTCCTTTAGTGAATATCCGGTACCTGCACAGCACAATTAGCAAAACAAGCATATTTTTGGCATTTTAAGTCCGTTTTTGGTTATTTTAACTTGTTTTTAAAGGTAAAAGGTATGTGTAATTACACACATACCAAAATCCCCCATATTAAGGCATTGTCGTGTCCTCACGTAATGCTATGAAGTATGCATTTAGAAAAACTAAGAATCTTAATCACCCTTAACTAATAACCTCAAAAAGTAGCTAAGTGTTCATCGAGGAAGTTAAAGACTCATAAGTTTGAAAATCCCCGTCTTTACCATTTATATATATATACACTTATTCCTACACATCTTTTTGTATTTTTCATTTTTCATTAATCAACTAACTAGAACGTTTGACTTTCGTTATTTTATAACTTTAAGGGATCATAGAACAAGATGCATTTCGATCCGAGAATGCCCCAAAAAGGATAAATTCATCGTTCCCGACTTTTCACTTATTCCAAACCAAGCTTAAAACGAAATCACCGTTAATTATGAGTTAAGATGCTAACACTACTCATATTTGCAACTTGTAAACTTTTCACTCCCGACAATTTATATTTTAGGTGTATGTGCTATTTTGAATTTCAACCATGGATCAACGTTTTGCAACATTCTATGTTTCACGTTCCACCCGAGAATAATGAGTTTGAAGGCGAGATCATCCCATGTAGCGACTTTCGTCTCGGCACATCCCAACCTTGCGGTTAAGTGACCAGGCTTTTGACACCCCACAGAGACTAGTATCGGGACTCACGGACCTTAGGTTTCAAAAACTCTTAGGTTTTCCGTATGCACATAGCTTATAAAATATAATAGCCAAAGTTCAAAAGCATATTTGAATTTAACAAAAAGAGATCTTTTATTCACACTTAATATTAACCATTTATGCAATTTGTAACCCTCGACCTTTTAGAAGGCTGCAACATCGGTTGTGAGCCGGCAAGATGCAGCAAACTTTTATCAGTCTCGGATTATTATTCTTACTATGGGCTTTCTTTAGAAGGCTGTAACATCGGTTGTGAGCCGGCAAGATACAGCAAACTTTTATCAACCCACAGTTTATATTTATTATATTTTTGCATTTTTCATCATTTTTTTTATATTGGGAAAACGTCTTTTTGAAAAATTCAAGTATAAATTTGAACTAAGTCTAAAGTTTTTGCTATATACTACATAAAAATTATTGATTTAAGTTTAATTTCCAAAAGTAGCACGTATATTAATCAGGTTAGAATCTTATGGGAGAAAAAGCGACAAATTACACACATGAGCTCTTAAGATTTCCAAATAATCCTTGTTTAGCATCCAACTCATACTTAACACTATCATTTTTCGTTCTTCGCGAATATTCGCGAACGCTTAGTCTAAAAGTTAAGGAACAAGCTAGAGCTCAACACGCTCGATCGAGTCAAAATTTACTCTTATTCTACCCAGCAGGAAAGTCAAAATTGTGACAAAACACTTATTTTATTTTTGAAAATTTTTAAATTTTTTCATTTTTTTGAAATTTTGGTGGTAAAAACGGGATTACGTGATTTTTCATTTTTTTTTGAAATTTTGGTGGTAAAAACGGGATTACGTGATAACAACGGCTGCAGGCAAAAATCAAATCGAAGATCCCCCCATACTAGAATGAAACATCGTCCTCGATGTTTTACGAAGGGTTTCTACGTAAATCCTAAGCCGTTTATGAAGTATGCTTAAAGATAAACGTTAGTCGATAAGATTAGGATATCGGGATTCCCAAATGAAGCTGAGGATTGTGAAGCTCTTGTGATCGAAGGACAAATAGCACGAGAGACTTCAAAAATCCGGGACATCCTGGACAATACAGCACAAAACACAATACACGGAATAGGAAAGAGGAAAGCCTCCTCACAACAATTAAACACTTATTCGAAGACTAGCATACTACTAATACTGAAAAACTAAGATAAGCATGGGGTGCCTCCCACGAAGCGCTTGTTTAGGGTCACTAAGCTTGACCCAATTCCCTGAATTTAGTTGTCCTTAGGGAGATTGTAGTCAGGGATATCCATAGCAGAGACTCACCTCCAAAGTATTGCTTGATACGATGACCATTTACTTTGAAGTTTTGGCCCGAGTACTGAATAACACAACGTGCCATACGGAAAGACTTTAACATGGTAAATGGTCCTGACCACGGGATTTCAATTTGCCGAAGAAAATTTTCAATCTTGAGTTAAAGAGGAGGACTTGATCACCGACGTTGAAAACGCAGTTTTTGATCTTTGCGTCATGAATTCTCTTAGTTTTCTCTTTGTAAAAAAGAAAAAAAAAAATCCAAGGAATTTTCCATAAGCTTTAATCACGCAGTTTACTTACTTCATTGAGCTTAACTATGCGTTGATCACCCGCGTTAGGAGATCAAAGTGTATTTTTAAGGGCCCCAGTAAGCTTTGTGCTCCAACTCAATCGGTAGATGACATGCCTTTCCATATACAAGCTTGTATGGAGTACACCCGGTGGGTGTTTTGTATGTTGTACGGAAGGCCCAAAGAGCGTCATCTAGCTTGTCCGACCAAGAGGCACGGTTTTCGCCCACTGTCCTTTCAAGAATTCTTTTTAAACCACGATTTGATACTTCAACCTGCCCACTTGTCTAGGGATGATACGCGGTGGAGAGAACTATGATTGACTCCATATTTTAAGCATGACCTTTGCAAACTGGTCATTGCAAAAATGTGTTCCATGATCACTGATGATGGCACGGGGAGCACCAAATCTGGCAAAGAGAGATTTAAGGAATTTGCAAACTACTCGGGCGTCGTTGGTGGGAGTTGCCTTTAGCGGTCAACCCATTTTGAACAATAGTCGACAGCCACAAGTATGTAATTTGTTGCCTTTGGAAGATGGGGAAATGGGTCCCATGAATTCGATGCCCCAAACGTCAGAAGATTTTCAACAACTTGGAGGATTTGAGGCATCTCATCTCTTAGTGAATTTTTCCTTGACGTATGGCACGAGTCACAATTTTTGACCAACTCGTGTGCATCCTTGTATATTGAAGGCCAAAAGAATCCGGCATCAAAGACCTTTTTGGCGGTGAGATTTAGCACCGTGGATAGTCCCCCCGGTGGACCATTTGTGGCAAGCTTCGAGAATGTTACGAGCTTTCTTTACCGGCACACACCGCCGTAATCATTTGATCCCGCACAGATTTTGAAAAAAAAGGGTCATCCCATAAAATAGTGTTTGAACATATTTAAAAAACTTGTTTTTCTTTGGGATACATTCCTTGACCACGAAGTCTCCCCTCATGGTAGTTTTGCCGAAGTCTGCAAACCATGGGGTACTATCATCATGAAGAGCAACCGATCCAAGAGTTTTGAGAGGAAAAGGTTTTCATAGATTTCCGTTACTCGATTTTATCTTGATGAGGGTTCTCAAGTCTTTAAAGATGATCTTGATCGGCTAAGATTTTCAGCTTCTTTTGTCTCGCTGATAACATCAAATTCTTGGAGTCAAAAGGATCCACCGCTCATCTTGGCTTAGCATCCTTTTTTTTTTTTTATCTTTGCAAGAGATACTTTATAGCAGAAAGGTCGGATACACTATGCACCTTATACAAAACACTATACGACCGAAACTTCTCAAAAGCGTACACTACCGCAATAATTCTTTTCGTCGTAAGTGTAGTGTGCTTGAGTTTCAGATCATGGATTTGCTGGCATAGTGGATTGGTTAAATGCTTGTTCTTTCCGTGCCCTAGGGACTGACCCAATTGCAAAATCACTTGCATCACACTGAGTTCGAGGACAGTCCTAGTCGGGAGCAATCAAAATGGAGCCTTAGTCAAATTTTCTTTGAATTATTAAAAGGTTTTCGATACACTCTTTTGAGATAAAAATGGAGTCATTTTTCAAGCAAATTAGTCATTGGGCGGGCTATTTTGAGAAGTCTTATATCATCGTCGTAAAAACCGGCGTGCCCCAAGAAACTTCGGACAGCCTTCCACTAGTAGTCGGGGGGTGGGGGGGGAGCTTGGCGATAACGTCAACTTTAGCTCGATCGACCTCAATTCCTGATTAGAGATTTTGTGTCCGAGAACAATGCCTTCTTTTACCATGAAATGGCTTTTCTCCCAGTTTAGGACCAAATTGGTGTCTTCACACCGTTTCAACATTTTGTCCAAGTGGGTTAGGCATGTAGAGAAAGAATCACCGAAGACTGAAAAGTCATCCATAAACACTTCCATTGTTTTTTCGATCATTCCTCATGGAAGATTGCCATCATACATCGCGTTGGAAACGTGCCAGGTGCATTGCATAGCCCAAAAGGCATGCGACGATAGGCAAAGGTTCCGTATGGGTAAGTAAAGGTTGTTCTTTTCTTTGTCCTTCGGGTCTATTGGAATCTGGAAATAACCCGAAAAGCCATCAAGGAAACAATAGAATTGGTTTCCCGCGAGTCTTTCGAGCATTTGATCCATGAAGGGAAATGTGGAATGGTCTTTTCGGGTAGCTTTATTCAACTTTCTGTAGTCGATGCAAACTCCCACCCTATTACCAATCGAGCGTATGAAGATCATCTCATCATTAAAAACGACGGTCATGCCACCCTTCTTTGGTACACAATGCACCGGGCTTACCCATGGACTGTCAAGATCTATTAAAACAATCCTTCATAAGAAGCTTTTCAACTTCTTTCTTGATGACGTCGTGGATTTTAGGATTCACCCGTCTTTGATGCTGAACCGTAGGTTCGTAGTCCTCTTCCATGAGAATTTTGTGTGTACAAAACTCTGGGTTGATACCCTTGATATCTGAAAGTTTCCAAGCGATGGCTCGCTTGTGGGACTTAAGAACCTCGATTAGAGCTGCCTTTTCCTCATCTTTCAAGTCTTTTGCAATAATGACGGGTAACTTGTCGTCACCCTCCAAAAATGCATATTCCAAATGAGGTGGCAAGTCCTTGAGTTCAAGCTCAGGGGGCTCATTAACGGAAGAATTTTCATGATTTGCTTCACAAATCTTAAGATCTTTTCGATTTTCAGGAAAGTAATTTCCTTGAGGTGGGAGTGGTTCACTGTTGAGAATTGCTTCGAGGAGAAGTATGTCCCCTTCAGGGTCATAATAAGTTGGATCAACTTCCGGTGAAGTTGGATCATCCTCTAAAGCAAGGAAAGAGTCGGCTTCTTCGAAAAGGAGAAAGTCACTGTCCCCGAATGGAGTTAAGGTTGGAGAAGAAGTAGAGACGATTGGATCATAGTAAGGAGTGGGATTGCCACTCGAGATCACATCAGAGAAACCAAGAACTTCTTGAGAGTATTCTTCACAAGCCATATCAATGACGTCAATTCGGTTTGCCGTCATATGATTGTAGTCAGCCGTGTACCTCGAAGTTTGGTCCAGATTGAATGTAATGGCCTCTCTGCCAACACGAAGGGTTATTTCACCTTCGTATACATCGATTAATGCACGACTTGTCTTTAAGAAACTCCTCCCGAGAATTAGAGGTACTCGGGGGTCTGGCTCAAAATCGACGACTACGAAATCTGCAGGAAATTGGAACTTTCCCACCGTCACATAGACGTCTTCAGCGATACGATTCGATTGGTTCAGAGATTGAACGGTCCGCTAATTCAAGCGTCATGCAAGTTGGGGTTAGTTCGGAAAGAGAGAGAGTTTTCCAGACGGAATATGGCATAAGATTAATGCTTGCACCAAGATCGGCCAAGGCGTTGCATGTATTAATCCCGGAAAATTCACATGGAATGAGAAATCGGCCAGGGTCTCCAAGTTTCTTTGGTAACTTGTTTAGGATGACGGCTGAGCAATTCTCGTTCAATGGGGTTCTAGCCATTTCACTCAACTTTTCCTTGTTTCCGATTAAGGTTTTTAGAGTCGAGGCGAATTTTGGCATGAGCATCAAGGCATCCGTAAAGCTAATTTCGAAACTCAAATCCCGAAAGATTTCATAGAATTTCTCAATTTGGTCGTTAGCTTTCTTACGACGTCTTTCATCATTTCTTCTTGAAGGAAATGGAATCGATGCTTTTTGGTTAGGCCTGAGGACTAACTTGGAGCATTTGTGTCTCAGAGATTGATTCAAATGACAAAATGGACAACCGGAGGTGGACGTCTTCGTGCTTCGTTGTTAGTAATGATACATCGTGTCCTTTGTGACCTCGTTATCACGTTCCATTACTTAGGAGAATAAGGACGGGGTGTAAGAAAGGAAATGTGGTTTCCCTTGTAAGCTACACATCACTTCGAGTTGTAAACAATTAGATCCTCTTTCGGGTTAGTAACGTGTAACTAGGGAGAGATTTCCCGAAGTAGAGGCGTAATTGGAAGCGACAAACTTGAAAGCAATGTCAGTGAGATTTGGTCATTAAATTTTGCATGATTTGACCTTGAGTTTGCATATCCTTATCACAGCATCAATATCTTTTGCGTAGCAAGATGTGGAAAGATCTTCCTTTGATACACCTTGAATTTGAGAGCTGGAGTTTGATAGTTGGAGCTTGGATAAGCAGGAGGTAGAACAACCTGAGGCGATGTATCTTAGACCATGATGAACCCGGGATTGGTGAAGCTGAGCTTGATTGAATTCCTCGTTTGTGGTTTTGACGATTCTTATTTAATTTCCTTGATTTAGCAACCTTAATGGTTGAACGGGAGGAAAAACCGGTGGTCGAATTTGATTGAAATCTGCCTCGATAACCGTGTTACCTTGTTTAAATTAGTTGCGCAGCATAGAGACATATTCTTGGATATCCTTATCTCTATAAACATTGCCAGAAGTGTCTGGACAAGTTGGTAGGACTGGAGCACCACTCAACAACACAACTTTGTCTCACCGCTTATGACAGGAGTAGATCGGGAGATTGATTTTTCCTTGTCAAGGATTAAAAGCTTTCACCGATTTCATTTAGCTCAGCAACTTCGAAGAGATTCCGTGGGTGAAGTCTCGCACTCACTTGGAACACCGGGTTTGTTGCTAATTACGGACTTTGGGACTTGCTTTTCCATGATCTTAGGCAATCAACGAGGCATTTTGTCCATAAAGTTGGGGGTCCCCCCCAAAATCCCCCCCGGCGGAATTTAACGATCTTGATCGTTAGAGTTCAAGGCATTGTAGAATGTACAAGTTATGCAGTTCAAAAAACCATGATGTGGACATGCCCTAAGAGAACATTAAATCTACTCATGCTTCGTAAAAACGTCTCATCAAATCTCGTTGAAAACTTCTGAATTCATTTCGAGGATTTGTGGTTTAGGAAGAGGAGAAAAATATTGTTGAAGTAATTTTTGGAAACAAGAACATCCCATGTTTTGAATCGATCGAGGGGCTCTTCTCTATCCAAAGTCCGGGCTGCACCCTCGAGGGAAAAATGGGACAAGCAAAAGCATACCTGACGGTACTCGGACAGTTCGGAACTTCATCGTAGAAGTGATCTTGTTGAAATATGCGAATGTGGGCAATAGAGGATCTTCTTTTTCATGTCCGAAGACCTGCTTATTGCTTGTTTTGAACGAGGTTAAGCAGACCGTGCTTAAGCTCAAAGTTGTCCGCGGTGATTTCGGGCACAACGATGGCATCCTCGTAACCCGCGGTGGGTGCTTCAAGCAACTGAGCCATAGTCCGGTTATCATCCATCGGAGCTAGTGGATCTGGGTTTTCAAATGGTTCTTCAAGATTAAAAGGTTCAACAACAGGAGGTGGGGCCTGGTGTTGTTGATTATGAAGATTACGAGACTGGGAACGAGTGCGCATACACTAGAAAAGAAAATTTACACTAATTTTTTTTTGGTTTATCAAAAGTAAATTCACAATTTATTTTAATAACGGACAACGAAAAAGACAACTTAAACCTAATAATCGACAAGCTTCTCGGTAACTCTTCGAAAAGAAAAACGCACAAAGGAGCGGAGGAATAGGAAAGCGCGAAGCTATTAAAAACCTTTTTCCTTTAGGGTCGTAGTTCCTAGGAACAACCCGCCTTATACCCCTCTTAGAGTTTGTTTATCTTTTAAAAGGTGAACCGTACCTCGCAAGTGACACAAAAGGCAAGTTTTTTAAATCTTTTGTTCGAGTTGGGAACCAACAAGTTCACCGGAAGTTATTATGATAATACCTCAATTGAGAATATTATATTTTGGTATTTTTACCAATTTGTGAATTTTATTGATAATTAAAGACAATGTTTTTTTTTTGGTTTTCTTTTAAATGATAATTATACTAAAAAGAAAATGAAAATATTTTTGTACTTTTTGGGTTTTTTTTTGTTCTTTTTTTTAGATAATATTCACAGATTCAAACACAAATGTCAAACTGAACGATAAACGGCTTCACAACCTCCCCGGCAGCGGCGCCAAAAACTGATTGGTAATGTTTGAACTAACACCTTTTAACTATATATAATAATATATATAATCCAAAAAAAAAACAACAATCAATAAAACCGAGAAGTAGTATAGAATGTTCCCGGGTCGTTTAT